>PVIJ01018274.1:15389-26907 GCA_004024925.1 Scalopus aquaticus | reverse complement strand
CAGTGTATTTCTGATCTGCCTGTTCTGCTCCCCACTCTGTCTCTGGTGAACCCTCTCACCGCCCCACACCTCTGGTCTGTACCCCAGCTTGTATGTATAAATAAATAAATCTTTAAAAAAAAAAACAGTATCTGTGAAGCGCAATAAGGTGGGGTGCAATAAAACGAGGCATGCCTATACTCAGTACTACTTTAGAGATAACAGTATATACCCCTTAGGACATGTGTGACATACTCTGAAGAGTACAAGGACATTGGACTTTGGCCAACCTGTCCCACAGCAAGGAACAACAAACTCCAAAGACCATATTGCTCTCATGTGATCCAGAGGGCGCCAGGCACATTCAGTAATGCTGACCCCAGCTCCACTGTTTGCTGGGGTGCTGTCCCAGAGGTATTTGAATAAGCTCAGACAAGTTCCTTAACTTTTCTCACCTGTAAAATAGGGGAAATAGCAACTACTTTCCAGGGTTCTATAAGGATGAAAGTACACATGTAAAATGCCTGGCCTGCACACAGGACTCATGCACAGTAGCTTTTCCAGCTGGCATCTACTGGGGGTCCCAGCTGGCATCAGCTCACAGGGCCTCCTGGACCGAGTCCAGGATTCAATTCCCAGACCACTCTCTGGATTCTTCAATTCCTAACTCCCACCAGCTGTTTGCTCTTCATTTTCCTTCCTTTCTTTTTCCTGAAGCCAAAGAAAGAAGAGCAAGAATAGAAATAGGCCCTCTCTCTTCAGGTTGTCCTGGAAGATTCCTGTTCCTCTTCCAAGTTCCAGATCAAATGCTATCACTGCTCTAAGCGAGGTGTGGAGGCAAAGCAGGGGCAGTGCTTTCCTCATAACTGGGCCTGCCGTGTGTTCAGCTCAGGCTACTTTCTCTTTTTTCCTCCCCCAAAGATTTATTTATTTATGTATACAAGAGCTGGGGCCAGAGGCCAGAGATATGGGGCAGGGGGAGGGCACTGACGGGACTCACCAGAGACAGAGTAGGGAGCAGAACAGGCGGAGCCACTGAAATACACTGCCGAGGGGAGCAGCAAGAGAGGCAGGAGAGGTTTGCGATGCCATGTGGGAAGCTTCCTGGCTGAGGATCAAACTTCTGCAGACAGCTTCATAGTGCTGAGACTTAACCCCTTGCGCCACCAGGGAGGCCCATCATACTGCTTTCTAACTGCCTTCACAGCAGCAGCTGGGTTCTGCAGAGCCCAGTCTGAGCTTAGCATAAAGCATTCCTAGGAACATTTGTTAAATGACCAACTGCACAGTCAGTGAATGAGCAAAGGGATGAAACAACACATGTGTAAATTAGTGAAAAGTGTATGATGTTAATGAGAAAAGCTAGTATGTACCAAGGGCTGGGGTGTGTCAGGCACTGGACCAGATATCTCATGCCACTCTCTCATTTAACCCACCCTGCAAGACTCTGCGTGTGGCATTCTTATTTCCAAAATTTATCTGTGAGAAAGTGAGGTTCGGTCAGGTTAGGAACTTCCCAGAGTCACCCAACAGGTAATTGATGGAACTGGGAATCCAGCTGACACCCAAAACTGTTCGCTTGAGTAAATGAATGCAAGAGTGAGCAAGTGAAGAAAAGAACAAAGGGGCCAATAAATCTAGAAGGGCCTGGCCAGAGACACCCACTGAGGATCCAGGAAGAATCCTCCCCCTGGTCCAAGGCAAAAGCCTGGACCTTCTGGGGTAAGGGTGAGACAAGAACTGTGAAGAGGAACTTTAACCCATAATCACTCTTCAAGTTACAGGGGCTTCCAGAGCTTCTCTGCAGCAGCATCCTAGGTCTGGGTGGAGATTCCAGTTAGGAAGCAGTTCTGCTCCCACAGGAGTGCCAAGGCAGAGCCAGGAAGTTGGCCAGCTTCTATCTGACAGGTGGCAACAAGCAGACCCAGGGCCAATCACACAGGTCCTAGCCACAGCAACTGACCAGGCTCAGGAGGGCCCTTTGCAGACGATGGGTTATCAATACTCATATCCACGTATGTTCATGGGCCTGTCTCCATGGGGGACTACTGAAAAAAGCCCAGTGCAGCCCTAGATCCTGCTGCACAGTCAGCTCCTCTGGTGGCATCTAATTGCTAATCATAGACGTGAGAAACGCCAGCCTTCTACAGCCCCCAAATTAACCAGCCTTCCTCCGCATTCCTAACTTGTCTTTGGCTGTTCCAGAACAGAAAGACATGAGTCAGACTGTGATTCGCCACCTTTCTCCATGTCACCTGGGAAGTCTCCAGAAAAGCATGACGGGAAACTACCAGCACCTTGCAATGCGGCAACCACCTTCCCTCACCAAATGGAGTCCCACAGGGACCCTGAGCCCAGAGAAAGGACAGCTTGGCTCTCTTTCCTGCTGCCTGAACAGAATTCTGCCCACGTGGTTATTTTCTATCCCTGCGGCTAATGTGACCCAGATTTACTTTCAAAGAGCTAGGGCTGAGCTGGTGGTGTGTGCTACAATTCATTCTGCCCCAATTTCAGAGGACTCGCTTGCTCATCTCTCCTGCTACTGAAACCAAACTCCAGGGCAGAACCATGGACTCTGAGGATACTGCCAGGAAGAAGCAGAGGAAAGGGGTAGAACAGCTCCCCTGGGTTCAAAGCTTGAAGACCCTGAAGGCAAGGAAGGTTGCTGGCTCACGAGTAAGATGCCCAGTGATTTGTTTCAGGGTCTCAATTTCCCATCCCTGCATTCCCTTTCTTCCCTCCCAGAGTTTGACCAGAAAAAAAAAAATACACTTCCAGCAGCTCACTGACAAAGCCTGAGCGAACAAGAGAAAGGCACGGGGTTAAGAGTCCTGGGGTGCCTTCCTTGCTCTCCTGGGAAACTGCTGGCTTCTTGGAGTGGCCACTGCTTCTTCCAGTTGCCCAGGAAGTTACAGGAATGACACTGCTAAGTGCAGTAACAGACATTAACTGTGTTTGTCTAGCACATTCTTATTCTCATTCAATGATCACTCAAAAAGCACAAGCTTCTAAGAAGTGAAGTCATTTGCCTACACTTAGGACTCCATATCCACTTGTCTCCACAGTGCCTGGGCATAGCTGGGGTTAAATCCATTTCTTTCCAGAATGAATAAACAAACAGAATGGAGTCCTCTCAGAGCTTCCACCCTGGAGGAGAGGCACATGGGCACAGGAGAGCAGGCTCCCTCTGACCAGGCAGGTGCTCAGGCTGTCTACCCCGGAGCACACCCTTGAGTGAATCCAGCAGCTGTGCTCCAGCCCTGACATCAGGAATAACAGCAGCATCCCAGCTGCTTTTCACAGTCCCCACTGAATCTCCAGGTTCTAGAGCTCATGCTCTCCGAGGGAGACCTTGGGGCAACACTGGGAAGGGTAAGACAGGACTCCTGACCACAGACCTGGCAAGGGAAATATACCTGGAGCAATGAACTTTAATATAAGGCCACCAGAAATAGGTCTGGGTAGAAATACAATTGCTATCCAGAGCCACTGCAGCACGAGTTCAATCCCCAGCCAGGGAGCTTCCCACATGGCACAGCAAGACCCCTCCTGCCTTACCCGCTGCTCCCCTCAGCAGTGTATTTCAGTCAATCTGCCTGTTCTGCTCCCCACTCTGTCTCTGGTGATTTCTCTCACACCCCACACCTCTGGCCTATACCCCAGCTTGTATGCATAAATAAATTAATCTTTAAAAAAAAAAGAAAAGAAATACAATTGCTCTCTGACTGGAGAGGTCAGGAAAGTTTTTGGGGAGACCACACTGAAGGAGTCTGGGATGATGATTTCACCTTTTGAGAAGCTTTCTATAGCCCTAAGTCACCCTTAGCCCTGCTCCTGTCTTCTGCTAAGTGCAGTAACAGGCACATTAACTTGCGTTTGTCTAGCACATTCTAAGTGTAATTAATTTTACCCTTCCCAACTAGACTGAGTTCTGTAAAGAAGGGATCACATTTTCAGCCACCTTTGACTATCAATGCCAAGGACAGGGAGGGTCCTGAATATGAGATTCCTAATCAACCGATGGATGATGAGCCCCTCCTGCACCCAGCCCAGCCGCTAAGCCAACGTGATCTCTGCTCCCAGATACTTTACTGCCCTCTGCAGGAAACTTGTCATAAACAAACAGAACCCTACAGTGACAAGTGTGAATGGCACTGCTCTGGGGTCAGGCAGTGTGCCACTGTGTGTCATTGTCCTGCACCATTTCCCCCACTCACAACAAGCCCCAAAGTGTACAGGCTTCTTCTTCTCCTCTTTTCTACCCTGTGGGGTTGCTAGAGTAACTTCTGCAGTTCCCACTTCCTGCTATTCCCCACCAAAGAGTAAATAGATTACTATTACTCTTCACAAACAACAAAGAACCTGAGAGAAAGAGGCAGAGCACTGCTCTGACCCCAGAGCAGTGCCATTCACACTTGTCATTGTAGGGTTCTGTTTGTTTATGACAAGTTTCCTGCAGAGGGCAGTAAAGTATCTGGGAGGAGAGATCATGTTGGCTTAGCGGCTGGGCTGGGTGCAGGAGGGACTCATTATCCATCTGTTGATTAGGAATCTCATATTCAGGACCCTCCCTGTCCTTGGCATTGATAGTCAAAGGTGGCTGAAAATGTGATCCCTTCTTTACAGAACTCAGATCTTTGTCTCTAGATCTTTGTCTCTGCCCCCCTCTGGAGGCCAGGGTTTTGAGGCTTCACCCAGAAGTGACCAGAAGGACTCAGGTAGAGGCCAAGTCAGCTATTTAGACTGTCACCTGCAGATACAGGCTGGTCTGGTAGCCAGGTATCACCTAAGGAAATGGAAACAGCAATGTACTTGGAGTGAGACGACCTGAGTCTACCAGTACTGTATGGTTACCAGCAAGTCCTTTTTTTTTTTTAAAGATTTATTTTTTATTTATACATACAAGCTGGGGTACAGGCCAGAGGCGTGGGGCGGCGAGAGGGTTCACCAGAGACAGAGCGGGGAGCAGAACAGGCGGATCAGAAATACACTGCTGAGGGGAGCAGCGGGCGAGGCAGGAGAGGTCTGCTGCGCCATGTGGGATTCTCCCTGGCAGGGCGTTGAACTCGCGTCGCCGCTGCCGACAACTCCACAGCGCAGCACTTAACCGCTGTGCCACCGGGGAGGCCCACCAGCAAGTCCTTTAAACACTCTGGGGCTCAGATCCTAACACATGTCCAAGCTACCCCACAGCTATGATGAAATCTCTATGTAAATACGAGGCCAGTGCAAGAATTCTCAATACCACTTCATTATAGCTGGGCTTCAGAAATTGAGAATAGGATTGGCAAAGAAGCGAGAGAAAAAATAGAGAGAAAGGAGGAGGAGGAAAAGAATCAGATTACAGCATGCGTGGAGCCCCAGAACGTGTTTGGACACCGTAGACAGAGAGTAGCAGGTTTCTGGGCCCCAACACGCCCCTCCACTCTGACATGCGCGGTATCACAGCAGGGGTCCATGTTCAGGCCTCTAGAATGCAGGGAGGCCCTGATATCTGCTCAGAACCACACGGGGGGCTGAGAGAGGGGGAGGTATTTGTTGAGATGGATCCAGCCTCCACCCCTCCACCCCCAACCTGGCTTCATGACCCAGACCCAAGGGGAGAAGCCCGTACAGGCCACAGCTGGCTTCCAGCAGAGTACTGACTTCATTTCCTCCCAGAATGAAAGTTCTAAAATCAGACGGCTTCAGAGTACCCAGAGTCTCTCAGACACACCCTTCCTGCACCTCAGGGGAAGCAGTCCCTGCAGAAGTGAGGCTGCCTTTTTTCATTACTCTGGTAGTGCCTCCACGCATTCTAAAATTACAGGAAGATTTCAGCCAGACCCCGAAGTAGCAATCCCGCCTCGCTTCCTCCTCTCTTCTCTCCTGCTAACGCAACACGCCCAGCTGCAGTGCACAAGTTATTTTTAACCATGGCAGTCTCCCCATCCTCAGCCTCAAGGGCCCAGCCCCCTCCTCAAGACAGTCACTCGGCAGTGTCGGCATGGAAGACCAGCACGGACGCCGGAAACACGGGGCAGCACCACCATCCTTGGGCTCAGTGGACCCGGCAGCAACTGGACATAGGGACTTTGCTTGGCGATTCAGTCCCTCGAGTCCACTCCACTTCTGTTCTAGACTCAGAATGTTAAACAGCAGGCAAAACATCCCATGGGCCTCCTCGGAGAAGACTGGAAGGGGAAATCATCACAAAGGAATCTATATGCAGCATGTGGGCTGAAGGATGAGGCAGGCACAGACAAGGGAGGGAGAAGGCCTCCGCTCTGCTCCTCCCAGGAAGGCGGGGGATGGGAGTCCAGAGGCCCTTCCCTCATGGCCTTCAGATTTGGGGGCAGACAAGCCCTTCTTGCATCCTAGGGACAGCTCTGGAAACCCTATTAACTGGCTGATGCCATGGGCCCAAAGGTCTTTAGAAAGAACGAAGAGGCCTTACTCAGGGGCTCCCTATTGCCCACCAGAGGAGTTCAAACTCCAGCCCATCTTCTCAGTCTCCTCCTTGGAAGCCCCACCCCTCTAATCACTTCCTGATGTCTGGAACCCATTTTACTCTCTCCTTATCTGGCTTCCCATGACAGCCCACTGCCTGTTCCTGGATCACAATCTGTCACATAACCTCTGACACTCCTTGCGTTCCCTCAGTCATCCAGTGCTGTTGGTCTCCAACATGTACCAGGCCCTGTGCTCAGAGCTAGGGGTAGAAGCATAAGCAAGACGCAGGCCCGAATCGCTCACAGGCCTGAGGGAGTGACAGGCAACCCTGGGGTATAACTGCCATACTGTACAAGGGAACACAGAGGAGAGAAAAGTATGAATAAGAGCGCGGAGGAGGGAGTTCTGGATACCATGGGGGGCATTAGGGACAGAGGAGGCGGCACTTAAAAGAGGAAGAGGGGTTCCCAGCACGTTGCAGAAAACAAAGGCGAGGCATGAAGGTCTGATTCTGCAAAGAGGCACATCTCTGGAGGTCAAGGTACAGTTCAGTGCAGGAGGCTGCCTGTGAATGGGGGTGGGGGTGCTAAAGGTGAAGTGAAGAGGCGATTAGGGCCTGATTTTGATGGCATTTATGCCAGAGTCTGTATTCCACAGGCAGTGAAGGCCAAAGAAGGTTCATTAGCAGCTGAGTAACAGGATCAGGGTTGCATTTGAGAACAAATTTCTAAATTTTGTGGAGGGAGGAGGGAAGACTGGAGAGGGGGGAACCATCAGGTAGTGATTGGATGGTCCAGGTGAGAGGGGGGAGGAGGCACTGCTTGAGCCACACAAAAGACGTAGCAGGACAGGCCTTGGCAATGGATTGAAAGTGGATGATGTGCCAAGGAATTAGCTTCAGGCCCTGCTTTATCTGACTTTCTATCTGCACTCTGACACATCGCCTGCTGAGTGCTGATCACACCCCCACGGAGGCCACTCTGAATGTCTTAGATGGAAGGAGCCGAGAGAACTCCAGAAAGCTCCCCTCTCCTGGGCCCAAACCTCAGTGTGGGTCTGTGCGCTCCTGCTGCAAGATTAAATTCCCAAACACTCTCCCTATGACCTTCATCATGTCAAGGCCGTCCTGCACAGGCAACAATCTTAAATGAGAAAAGTGAGGCTGGAACAGTGGAAGAGACCAACCCAGAGTCACACGGCTGGCTGGTGGCAGGAGCCCCCAGACTCGAAAGCTCTGCACTGCGGCCTGGCAAAGGAGAAGAGGGCACCCCACTGCGGAAAGGAGGAAGGCGCCTGTGATGGCGATGGGAACACAAGGACTCTATTCTCAGGAAATAATTCAACAAAAGTCAAACGTTATTATTCATCAAGATGTCCACTGTAACATTCCGATGATGGTGAAAAAATGAACAGGATTCAGAAAGTCCCGGAACATTACACGGCCTTTAAAATGGTAACGATAAGGCCAAAGATACAATATGGAAAATCTTTTTGATAGAAGAGTAGGTGAAGAAAGTCAGATCCAGAATGGCTGTAAGCCATGAAGGGAACTCCATGAAAAACCCAACTGCCTGGGGACAAAGGCAGGGAAGAAGGTGCCAAACTGAACAAGGGCTCACGCCTGCAAACAGGAATTAGGGACGGCAGATTTTGCTCATTCAAATTTTTCTTTAATGTTAGTTCGCCATCTCTGCAATAGTAATAACACCAAATTTGATGCCAGCTGGTGTGTCAGGGAGCCCTGAGGAGGCCCTCCACTCCCCATCCTCAGTGTCCTGGCACAGTCTCCCCTCACCCAGGCGCCCAGCTCACTTGCGGCCTCTCTTACCGGCAACTCTGACCACAGCACGCTCGGCAGGGTCCAGCACCGAATCCTGGCTCTTCCTCTTTTTCTGCTCATGCAGTGGCAGGTTCCAGGGTAAGGTATCCCCTGGGGGACAGGGAGACAGGCTCCCTGACCGCTCGCTTCTGTAGGACCTCTCGCTGCGGCATGAGCGCTCGCTCCGGCAGGACCGCTCACTGAGCGTTTCTTCATCTGAGGAAGACATGGCCCAGGCAGGGCTGCAGCGGGGGGCCTGGGAGCCCCGGGAGGCGTGATCTGGAGGAGAGAGGGGTGCATGTGAACACAGCAAAGGGGCATCTATGGAACACCGGGACTTGGGAAGCAGAGGTTCTAGTCCTGGTTCTGTCACTGACTGTCTCTTACCTCTATGATCCTCAGTTTCTTCATCTGGAAAATGGGGTGATGATGATACATGGTAAAAACTAATTCACAGGGTTTGGGAAAAATCACATGAGGCTGGATATGTGAAGATGTCTGAAAATCTTAAAATGCTATGTGAAAGTCAGCTGCTATTACTAGTAACCATTATTACTATTACTAGGTACATCTGGAGGATTAAACTGACAGGTCTCACAAAATTCTGTCAGAATTCTACTCCACCATTTACTAGCTGTGTGGTCCTGGGGAGGCTACTTAGCCTCTTTGAGCCTCAGCTTCCTCTATAAATTCTACAAAATGGACGATGGTAGCACCTCACCTCACAGGGTCGTCTGCAAGGAATAGGTGAGATCCTCCAAGTAAAGCACTTAACACTGCCTGGTGTCCCATAAGCACTAAATAAACAGCAGCTATTATTACATCCCTGTTCTATTCACTTCCAAAGACCGGTATAAGGATAAAATAGGGCAACAGATGGAAAGTATTTGCAAAAAAACTGAAGTATGATCTTAATGGCAGGCATGCAGCAAAAGCATGAGTGAGATTTCTCCCCTTCTGTCTCTAGCAGATATACTTGAAAAAGTACTAAATTTGAAGTCAGACAGACCTGGGCATGAGTTCTAGTTTGGCCACTTACAATTGGCATGACCTGGGGAAAATCACTTCACCTGAGACTCAGCTTCCTCATCTGCAAAATGGGGGTAATATTTCACCTTAGAGGGCATTTTAAGAACATAGCGAAATGCAAATGTAAAACTGGCTGGCACCATGCATAACACACAACAGGCATTAGATAAAACGTTCATTTGCTTATTTCAAGGGCTGTTGCAGGAATGACATAGAGGTGGGAGAGGTGGTACAGAAAGTCAGTTTTTCTGCTCAGTTTTGCAAGTGGAGAGATCTGAGTGAAAACATAATCATTCTGGGGCCAGCTGGGTTCCAGCAGTCAGACTGGGCAGCCTTCCTTCAGCTAGGTCAGGCTTTCTCCGCAGAACCATCTGTTCCACATGGCCCACCACCCCAACCGCCTTTTCAGAGCCCGATGGTACATGCCTACAGCTACCAGCCTCCCTGTAGGCATCAAATCCAGACTAAAAAACCAGCTCTCATTTTAGCTCTAGGGTCCTGGGAAAAGGAAGGAGAATGTCAACTCTCTCTTATGGGGAATACCTGCACACAGAGAGTGAGCTGGCCTAAGCGGCTGAATACCACGGGTTTCTGGGCTACGTTCCTCATGGATTCTGGGAATGCCAGCCCAGAGGGCAGCAATGGACAGAGACAGCCTCCTGGGCCATTGGCACATGTCCACCATAGGCACAGAATACACAGAGATAACAAAAGAAACAGCAAACTGTGCAGGAGGCCTCTAGCAGTTTCCGGCAGACAGATCAGCCCCGCCAGGGCACCTCCTGTGCCAGCAGCGTTTGGGCCTTCTCCCCATGCAACACTGAGAAGGAATTCAGCCACAGAAGGCAGTAAGGAAAGGACCCAGGTCCTGGCACAGATTTGCTCTTTATCCTTGCATTTACCCTTCCCCCCATTACCTCCGGTGCCCATCTCCCATCTCTTACAGGCAGGTCAGGTGCTGAAGTGATTGTCCCTACCTCGGGGAAATTGCGGCCGGCCGTACTTCCACCCCAATCCTCTGCCCAGGGCAGGAAAACGCCCCTCCTCTCAGACCACCTGGTTCATCCAGAACCGCCCATTCCTCCCCAAGACGCCCATTTTACTACAAAGGCCCGCTCCTCCAAGGCCTGCTCCTCGAGAAGCCGTTCCTCCTGGGCTCTACCCGGGTCAGTCTTCCGACCCTCACTAACACCTGTTTGGCCTCAGGGTTCTCGCCCCGTCCCTTCCGCACCTGAGTCACTCCATCAATCCCCGATTGACTGGAGCGCGCGCCCACGCCCCCAAACCCTTCCGAAGGCCGCAGGCTGGGTCCGAAACTGGCACCTCGCCTGGGGTTCTTCGTCTGCGACCCTCCCCCACGTCGCCACCAACCCCCTACTCCAAGGTGGGGGAGGGGCGCGCCCGCGAGCCAGGGGCTACAAGGGTGGGTCCGCGCGCCCGCCGCGCGCGGCTGACAAAGAGCGGGGCCGCGCCATGCAGACGCGCGACCGGGGACCGAGCGTGTGCCTGGGCGGGCGACCGCGACCTGGGGCCCGGGAGCGACCTTCCCTTCCCAGCCCTGCCCGCTCCCGCAGGTCGCCAGGCCCTGGAGGTTTCGCTGTCCGATTTTCCCGCAGAACACGCCTCCCTTTGGCTATGGCAGCGCCAGCCGAGGGAAACCCCAGCTCCGCTCGCTCGGCGCGCGGGGATACCGGCCGCCGAGGCTTCAGGTGCGAGGCCCAGACAGCCGATGCCGCGCCTGTCAACCCGTCTTCCGGGTACCACCCGGCACCCAAGGCTCGGGCGCGGCCGCCCTGCGCCCTCAAGTACCGCGCCCCAGCCGCCACAGTGCACCCGGCGCAGTCAGGCGGGAGCCTGCATCCAGCATCCAACCCTGCGCCTTACCCTGGGAACCGGAGGAGGGGAAGACCGGCCGGCGGCAGCAGCAACAGTGGCGGCGGCGGGGCGCGCCCCGGGCTGGAGCGCAGTGGAGGGGAGCACAGCAGAGCCGAGGGGAGCGGCTCCCACAATGGCCGAGCTCGCGGCACCGAACCCCCCGCCCCCCGCGCCCTAGCGGCAGCGGCTGAAGCGGAGCCCGCGCAGCCGCCCAACCCGCTCCCCCACCCCACCCCCAGCGCCGACGCCGCCCCCCGCCCCCCGATGCGCGCTACCCCGCCCTGCACCCCACCCGCGCCGCTTCCGCGCTCTCCGAGCCCCTTCCGCACTGACCCCGCGTCCTCTTGCGGCCCGCTGGCCCTCTGCCTCTCGGTCCCTCCTCCC
>PVIJ01018274.1:0-15289 GCA_004024925.1 Scalopus aquaticus | reverse complement strand
TGGGCTAACTCACACCCCCGCATTCCCCGCCCTCCGCTCCCGCGCCGCGGCCACTAGCTGACCCTGACCTGGCTCACCAGACCCGCCCCCTTGAAGCTCCTCAGCACGGGTCCCCAAGTCTCTCGCCCAGGATGTGAAGCTGTCAGGTTCTGAAACAAACCGGTCCCCATGCCTGGCTCCCTCTGGCCAGCTTCCTCTAAACCCGCATTCCTTCTCTGTCCTTGGGGCTCCTGTCACATATTGGCCAGGCTTCAGGCTTCGGAGCTGAATGTACCAGACACCTCAAGGAGGCCGCATCTCCATGGGGTAAACGACAGGGGGAACCAGGTCCAGGAGGTAACTCAGATTCTTATTTAGATAGCATCAACCCCATTGGGAGCCTTGGAAGGGACTTCATCCACTGAGAAAACATTTATTTATTGAGCTCCTTCTGCATGCTGTACCCAGTAGTACAGAAACTAAGAGCCAGGAGTGGCATTGATGAACAAATCCAGAGAAAGGATATTTGCGGAAGTCACTCCATTGGTAACATGCAGAGCAGCAGCTAACCCTTGGGCAGGCCTCCTGGGCCCCATGCAAGATTCTCTACCTAGGTTATGCCACAATGAATCCTCATAACCATGTTCATTCATTCATTCATTCAAGTATGTATGAACACACACTGTGGGTCTGGTTCCTGCCCTTGACTCCACTGGTCTTACAGTCTAGTTTTAAAGATAGGCAGTTGGGCCTCCCTGGTGGCTCAGCGGTTAAGCGCTGTGCTGTGGAGCTGTCGGCAGCAGCAATGTGAGTTCGACGCCCAGCCGGGGAGATTCCCACATGGTGCGGCAGACCTCTCCTGCCTTGCCCGCTGCTCCCCTCAGCAGTGTATTTCTGATCTGCCTGTTCTACCCCCCCCCCCCCGTCTGTCTCTGGTGAACCCTCTCGTCGCCCCACACCTCTGGCCTGTACCCCAGCTTGTATGCATAAGTAAATAAATCTTTAAAAAAAAATAAAAAAAAATAAAGATAGGCAGTTAGATATAAATGGCTCATGAGGCATCCCATAAGGCAGTTTTATAATCTTCAACTTATTAATGTAGAAACTGAGGTTGGATGATTTACTCTGTCACCTAGGAAGAAAATAGCCAATTCAGAACTAGAATCCATGTCTTCAGACTCCACATCTGTGATGGTGTGGGTGTTGTTTTTTTTTTAAGATTTATTTATGCATACAAGAGCTGGGGTGTAGGCCAGAGGTGTGTAAGGGGGGCGGGGATCATCAGAGACAGAGTGGGGAGCAGAACAGGCTGACCGACTGACATACACTGCTGAGGGGAGCAGTGGGCGAGGCTGGAGAGGTCTGCTGTGCCATGTGGGTCAGCTCCCTGGCAGGGGATCGAACTCCTGCTGCAGTGGCTGTGGATAGCTTCATAGTGCTGAGACTTAATCCCTTGCACCACCAGGGAGGTCCCTCTGTGTTCTTTTAAAAAAAAAAACTGAAGGTTGGGAGAAACGTAGGTTGGAGCAAATTTCATCTGAGTTTTATAATTATGAGCAACCTAGGAAGGTGTTGAAGTAGAAAAATAAAAGGAATCTAAGGCCAGGTACAAGATAGGTCTACATTGTTATGCTAGGAGACTACTACAATAGTCCTAGCTTAAGAGAATGGGGCTTTGATTCAGGGAAGGGACAGTGGGAATGGGAAGGGGTGATTTCCACCCACTGCAACCTTCTAGGTTCTATGTCTGCCTACATTCTCCTACATTCAATAAGGGAAATAAGGGTCTCCCTGGTGGTGCAACAGGTTAAGTCTCAGCCTCTGAAACTGTCCGCAGCCAATGCAGCACGAGTTCAATCCCCAGCCAAGGAGATTCCCACATGGCACAGCAGTCCTCTCCTACCTCACCCACTGCTCCCCTCAGCACTGTACTTCATTTGAACCACCTGTTCTGCTCCCCACCCCGTCTCTGGTGAATCCTCTCACCACCCCACATCTCTGGCCTAAACCCCAGTTCTTGTGTGCATAAATAAATCTTTCAAAAAATATATAAGGGAAATGAACCATATTGACTAATCTCCTATTAAGCACTAGGCAGTACCCTGGGCATTTTATGTATATTATCTTGTTAAATCTTCCCCATAATCTTGTGAAGGTAGGTACCTTTATTATACCTATTTAACAAAGAAACAAAGACTTGGAAAGGTTAAGTAACTGGTTGAAGTCTACAGAGCACACTAGTATTGAGGTTTGGGTTACAGGCCAGGCCTGTCTCGAATTCTCATGCCCTAACCACTCTGAAGCCCAGAAAAGAACCCAAGTCTTTTGAGTTAGCCAAGGATTCTTTTCCTTAGACCACAGATGCTTCTTAGGCTTCCAGGGAAAGATCAGGCATCCACAGCTGAACCTAAACTGTACCTGGGCCAGCAGTGCAGGTCCCTGTGTGGGAAGTCTCTCCATGAGAGTCTTCAGAGGCCTCAGCCCAGAAGAATTCTGCAGCCTGATTCTAAAGTTTCCTGGGAGTGGACTTCCACATCCTGTGGCATGAAGCTCAAGAAGCACTAGTGGAATCATTCTCAGTTTAGAAATGCATGCAAAAGCCCTTCCCTAGTGAGAGGAAACATGGGCGCCAAGGAGGAAAACAAACTGAAAGCACAGCAAGAGTGTGGGGAGCCAGGCTATGACTATGAGTCTCAGGGGATAGTAGACAGGGCCAGCTGGGGAGAGCTCCCCAGGGAAGGCTGTTCAATCACCTAGGAAGCCTGAAGTCTCAGCATCTAAAGGTATGTTTCTTCTCTAACTTCAGTGCCCTTCCCAAATAGAATCACCAGTCCTTTCCTGAATTATTCATGCTGTGAGTTGTGAAGGTGGAGCTTCCAGAAACTTCAGGATTTAGGACATTCAGCTTTATCTCCCTGGAGCTCTAGCTCCAGCAGCGCTACCCTGGGATTGAGCCGCTGGTGAGATGTGCCAAGTTTTTTACAGCTGGCATCTGGCCAGTAACCTTGGGCTACTGGGCTTTGACTCATTCCAGCAATCTTTTATTGAGTAATACTATGTGCTGGGGGCAGTTCTGGGTTCTCTTGGGAACACAGAAGTGAATCTTTGTCCTTGACTATCTGCCAGCCAGCAGAGGGGGCAAGCACTTAAAAATTATTCCCTTCTGGGGGCGCCTCCCTGGTAGTGCAGGGGTCAAGTTTCAGCGCTATCAAGCTATCACCAGCCACTGCAACATGTGTTCCATCCCCAGCCAGGGTGATTCCCACATGGCACAGCAGACCTCTCCTGCCTCCCTGCTGCTCCCCTCAGCAGTGTATTTCAGTAGATCCACCTGTTCTGCTCCCCACTCTGTCTCTGGTGAATCCCCTCACCACCACCACCCACCCCGCACCTCTGGCCTACACCCCAGTTCTTGTATGCATAAATAAATAAAAATAAATCTTAAAACAACAAAAACAAAACAAAACCAGACAGGCACAGCCCCTGTCATGCTGCTCACAGTCAAGGCAGGGAGACAAGCAAAAGGCCGATGTGCTTCAGCTGATATGGCTGAGCCAGGGAAGTAGAGGTACCCTGGGAGGGAGCCAGGAAAGTGACACTTCCTAGAAGATTGAGACCAGCTAATTTCACCAGGCCTTTCATGCCTGTCCTTCTAGGACCTTCCTTAGATGGAAACTGCCAGTCATCTGTCTTCATGGAAAAGCTTCACTCTTCTCTCTTACTGTTGTCTTCCATTGTGACCTGTTCCTCTGAACCTCCTGGAATCCAGCGTTTAATTGAAGAGGAAGGTAAAACAGGATATGAGCAGAGACTTGAACCCTGTAACGGTGATGCCATCCAAACAGAGGAAATAGCACACAATCCTCAAACTTAGAAGGGACCTTGAAAATGTCTAAACTCTGCCTAGAATGTTTTTCTTCCCACCTTTCTCTGATTGATTTCTCCCATCCATGCCCTGATGATGTCCAGTTTTGTATCCTGTCACTCTTCCCAGCTCCAGACTGCCTCCTTAGCATCCTCAGCCCCATGTGGATGTCTAGAGGCATTTCAAAAATAAAAATATCCCATATAGTATTCTTGATATTAGTCCCCTTCCACCCACAAAACTATTCTCTCCCAGTCTTTGCCATCTTAGAAAATGACTCCACTACATGCCCACTTACTCAAGTCAAAGATTTAGTAGTTACTGCTTTTGATGTTTCTTTGTCCCCCGCTATCCCCATCCTCGAGGTCTAACAAGCTACCACCACAATCACAATGTAACCCTAATTCATGCACCTCTTCCACTTTTTTATTACTACTTTTATCCAGAGTTTAACTGGACAACTGGGGTAACCTTCTGAATGTTCTCCATGTTCCTGCTTTTGCTCACACTCCATTTCAGTCTATCAAGCCCCCAAGAGTGAATCTTTTATAGTATAAATCATGTCATTTTACCTCACACATAATTTCCACTGTGTCCTTAGAGTGAAATGAAGATTCTTTATAATAGTCCACAATGTTCTACAGGGGCTGGTCTTGCTTAGACCTAATTTTAAAACCCCTTGCTCACTGGATTCCAACAGGGTGTCTTTCTATTCTTCTTCTTTTTTCTTTTTTTAATGATTTATTTTTATTTATTTGATATAAGGGTACAAGAACTGGGGTGTAGGCCAGAGGTGGGGTGGGGATGGTGGAGTGAGAGGATTCACCAGAGACAGAGTGGGGAGCCGAACAGGTGGATCTACTGAAATACACTGCTGAGGGAGCAGCGAATGAGACAGGAGAGGTCTGCTGCGCCAAGTGGGCCAGCTTCCTGGCTGGGGATCAAACTCATGCTTGAGTGGCTGGTAATAGCTTGATAGCACTGAGACTTTAACCCCTGTGCTACCAGGGAAGCCCCCGTCTTTCTATTCTTCTAATAAGCTAAAACCATTCCCATCTTGGGGCATTACAAAGTTGTTGTGACAACCTGGAATCCCCTTCCTTAAAATCTTTGTATAATTGGTGCCTTTTTCATCATCCAGGACTTAGCTTAAAAGTCACCTTCTCAAGTATTGTGTGACCACCTGCATAAAGTAGCCACCTCCTGTAAACCTTGTTTTATTTTCCTACATTTATCACTTTGTCACCATCTTGCTTGTTTGTTTACTTGTTTCTTTTCTGTCTCCCCCACCAGGATGTTCCATGGGGTGAAAACCCTGAAAGCCGGAAAAGCCGGCTGGGTGGGTGCTGTTCACTGCTGCCGCCCTCCAGGCCTGGTTCATGGTGGGCTGCCAGCAGGTGCTTGCTCAATGAAGGAAAGTTTGAAAGCATATGTGAGAGTGGGCCTCCCCGGTGGCACAGCGGTTAGGCGCTGCGCTGTGGAGCTGTCGGCAGCGGCGACGCGAGTTCGACGCCCGGCCGGGGAGAATCCCACATGGTGCGGCAGACCTCTCCTGCCTCGCCCGCTGCTCCCCTCAGCAGTGTATTTCTGATCTGCCTGTTCTCCTACCCGCTCCGTCTCTGGTGGGCCCTCTCGCCGCCCCACGCTTTCTGGCCTGTACCCCAGCTTGTATGTATAAATAAAAAATAAATAAATCTTTAAAAAAAAAAAAAGAAAGCATATGTGAGCGAACTGAGGACAGCAGAGGGAGACTTACCAGCAGAGAGATCAGTGCGTACATAATGAAGTGGAGAGAACAGGATGCTCAAGAAATTGAACAAGTTCAGAGAAACTGGCATGAAGACTAGGGGCAAGTTGTCCAAAATGAAACAGAAACAACTGGGAGATAGTGCAGAGAATGCTGGCTTGCAGATTCTCGCCTCGATTCTCTGTGCAGTCGTTGGAAAATGTTGGAGTCTTGGTTGTTGTTTTTTTATCAATTTATTGAGATATAATTGAAAAGTAGAATTATAAGATATTTAAAGTATGCTTCATGATAATGATTTGATAAATTATGCATTTTGAAAGGATTCTCCCTCATTTAGTGCTTTAAACACATCACCTCACATATTTACTCTGTGTGTGTATGTGAGTGAGAGAACATTAATATTCTACTCAGCAAATTTCAGTTATACAATGCAATGTATTTTCAGCCCTCACAACAGTACTACATATCTAACATATCTAAAATGTTTTCCTTTCAAAATATAATCAGTACTAAAAAAACATTAATTATTCAATTTATTTTGTGCACTAGTCATCCAAATCCCGTGTGCATGTTACACTTACAGAACATCTTTTTTTTTGAAAGATTCATCTATTAATGCATGTAAGAACGGGGGTGTAGGCCAGAGGTGGGGGGAGGGGGGAGAGGACCCACAAGAGACAAAGTGGGGAGCAGAACAGGCAGATTTACTGAAGTACACTGCTGAGGGGAGCAGCCACCATGTGGGTTAGCTCCCTGGTCTGGGATTAAACTCTGCTGCAGTGGCTGCCCATAGCTTCATAGCGTGAGACTTAACCCCTTGCTCCACCAGGGAGGCCCCTTATTGCACATGTTAATTTGGAGCAGACATATTTCAGGTACTCAGTAGTAGCCATATATGACAGGTAACTTCTGAATTGGATGATGTAGAGTAGGAACATTTCAGGCAAAGGACACAAGGACTGCAAAGGTGGAGCAGGCATGGCAAGGATAAGTTTGTGTGTTTGGGGTGAGCCAGTAGGGACAGAAAGGAGTTGAGGGGTTTTGGGTGAAATGGTAGAAGATGAGGCTGGTTGGAGAGAAGGGTAGGAGCTGCACCCTGGGAGACTGTACAAAGCAGTGTGGAAATTATTTTAAGCGTGTAATTGGAGAACCATCAAAGGGCTCCGAGCAGGGAACATGCTAAGTCCCTTTGTGATGTGAAGTGCACTGGGGCTGTTCCTTATCATTGTGCTGTTTTCAATTATAAGGGAAGCAGCATGGTACCCCAGTTCCCCTTCCACTGCACATCAAAACTGGCACACTCTCTCCTGTTCCACATTTGCAGACTACGACCCAGAGACAAGGAGACCCTGCACTGATGATGCAGAGGAACTATTTTATTGCTATCGGGGATTAGAGGCAGGTTCATAGGACTTGAGGGGTAGAAGCCAGGCTGGAATGAGTTGATGAGTGAGAAGGAGGAGAAGTTTAGCAATGGAAGAAAGGAGAAAAGATAGGATAAAAACTGGAGATGTGGAGTTAGGAGTGTTCTTATTTATTTTTTATTTATATATATTTTTTATAAAGATTTATTTTTATATATTTATGCATACAAAAACTGGGGTGTAGACCAGAGGTAGGGGGAGAGCAGAAGTGAGAAGATTCACCAGAGACAGAGTGGGGAGCAGAACAGGTGGATCTACTGAAATACACTGCTGAGGGGAGCAGTGGGCTAATAGGAGAGGTCTGCTGCACCATGTGGGTCAGCTCCCTGGCTGGAGATCGAACTCAAGCAGCAGTGAGATAGCTTGATAGCGCTGAGACTTAACCCCTGTGCCACCAGGGAGGCCCTCTTGTTTACTTTTTTTAATTTTATTTTTTAGATTTTATTTATATCTTAAAAGTAACATATTGTGTATTCCTGGTAAGTTACCTACCACCAATTCACCCCTGAGCCATCACCATAGTCCCTTGTGCTTTTTTCTCTCCCTCCCCCACCTTTTGAAACTTTATCCTCCCCCTCCCTTGCTCAATGTCTCCTATTTACAGTTGCCTGCTAGTTTTTGTTTTGGTCTTGTTGTTATTTTCTCCTCTTGTTTATTTTTAATCCAAGAAAGATTTCTGCATGTTAGAATATTATCTGAAAGAAGTAGTAGACAGTGATTAGAAAAAAAATGGATTGCCTCCAGATGGCTTTATAAGTGAATTCTGTCAAACCTTTAAAGAAGAACATAGTCCCATCTTGCTCAAATTATTTCTGAAAACCTAAGGAGAGGGAACTCTAAACTATTTTGTGATGCCAACATTACCCTAATACCAAAACCAGATAAAGACAGAACAAGAAAACTACAGATCAATATCTCTAATGAATACTGATATGAAAATCTTTTTTAAAAACATTTATTTATTTATGCATACAAGAGCTGGGGTGTAGGCCAGAGGTGTGTGGGGGTGGGGTGAGAGGATTCACCAGAGTGGGGAGCAGAACAGGCAGATCTACTGAAATACACTCTGAGGGAGCAGCGGGCAAGACAGGAGGGGTCTGCTGTGCCATGTGGGTCAGCTCCCTGGCCAGTGATAGCACTCATGTTGCAGTGGCTGCCCATAGCTAGACAGGGCTGAGACTTTAACACCTGTGTCACCAGGGAGGCCCTATTTTTGATCATTTTTATTGCTGTCTTCATGTTCACTCTTTTTTCACAGTGTCCTACCCACTGTTAAGGCCACTCAATGAATTTATTTCAAACATCATTTTCAATACTAGAATTTTCACTTGCTATAATGTATTTTTTGTAACAGTTCTGATTTTTTCCCTTTGATTACCAGTCATTTTCTTTTTTGCATGTTTCATAATTTCATATTGCATTCCAGATACTTTGTATGAAAAAAAGAAAACAGTATATTTGTCTTTATTTCCCCCAAAGTAGAAATCCTTTCCTCTAACCATTAAGGAGACATTCAAATTATCTTAGAGTAGGGTTGGGGCTGAGTTGCAACTTTAATTAGATTGATTTCAACTGTGATTAGTACTAAATACCTAACCTTATATGCTGTTCTTTTTTATCTTGTCAGAATTTGAGCTGGGAAGGGGTTGGTCACACTCTAGACATTTTGAGTTCTTTAGTGTCAACTCTGACAAGGACCCAGAATGTAAACACCCCTGAGAATGTGCCTGACTACATTATTTCTGCTTATCAGTCCCTCCTCTATGCTACCGCTTCAGAGAAATGTGAGGGTAGGCACCAGGTGTGAGGGCAGAATTGTTGAGCCAAACAATCTGTTCTTGGAATATTTCCGATTCCAAGCTGTCCTCTCATTCCATACTATCATCTTAGACTCAGCTGACTTTCCCTTAGCCCTGTGTATCTCCCTATCCATGCAGGCTTACCCATGCTCACACCAGGAGGCCCTCTCCTTCCCCAGACAGCCCTAACCTCCAGATTGGAAACTGAGTTCTGTTTACCTATAAAGTGTTTACCCATAAACTCTTTCTGGAGTGTTCAAGGCTTCCTTACATATACCAAACTTTTTGTTAGCCCTATAAAATATTATTGTTTTGTCCTTTTTTTCCCT
This sequence comes from Scalopus aquaticus, assembly GCA_004024925.1. Classification (NCBI taxonomy): domain Eukaryota; kingdom Metazoa; phylum Chordata; class Mammalia; order Eulipotyphla; family Talpidae; genus Scalopus; species Scalopus aquaticus. The sequence goes on along the minus strand of PVIJ01018274.1, from coordinate 6,146 downwards.
TGTTACCATGTTAACAAAGGTCTCTCAAGGGCTCTACATACTTAGAAGTCTAGACCTAAATTCAAATCCTCCTTTTAGTACTTACAGAAATAAGTTACTTCATCCTTCTAGGTCTGCTTCCTAAAGTATAAAATGAGGCAACTTTAATGTATTTGCTATTGTAGGGTGAACGAGAGTTACCAGGTTTTTCCGCCCTCCCCTCAATGACTGACCTCTGCAGGTCTCCGCGCATGCCTGATGGCGGCACCTGGAGTAGGGTGTGGGCCTGTGTGAGTGGGCGCTCCTGGGCCAGAGACTGGGCTTACAAGCAGAGAAGCAGCAGTGGCAGCAAACAGAACATGGAGCAGAGGACTGTTTGGGGTGCAGCAGAGAGACCATGGGACGCCAGACAGCCCAGAAAGCATGAAGATTTGCTGGGGACTGGGAGGACTGCCCCCGTCCCCCGCCCTCCCCCCATTGTCTGCCCTGTACCTGGTTGCCTCTCTCTGAAACCATTAAAAGAAACCATTAAAAGCTTAAAAACCACTGAGGGCTCCAGGATGCCTGTGCAGCTCATAAAGAACCTGTGCTTCCCTGTGGTCATCTTGCCTCTACAGTTATCCAGTTGGGCTTTTTTTTTTTTTTAAGATTTGTTTATTTATGCATACAAGCTGGGGTGTAGGCCAGAGGTGTGGGGTGGTGAGAGGTTTCACCAGAGACAGAGTGGGGAGCAGAACAGGCAAACTGACTGAAATACACTGTTGAGAAGAGCAGTGGGCAGAGACGTGAGAGGTCTGAAGCACCATGTAGGAAGCTCCCTGGCTGGGATCGAACTCTTGCTGCAGTGGCTGCCAGATAGCTTCATAGGCTGAGACTTAACCCGTTGCACCACCAGGGAGGCCCGGGCCTCTTTTCATTACAAGTGACAAAAAAATCTGACACTGGCTTAGGTAACAAAGGGAACTTACTGGTTATATAATTTCAAAGTCCAAGAACAGGGCCAGCCTTCCAGAGACTTGAAGCACAAACTCATGTTACTGGAAAGCAGGTTTTTCTCTAGCTCTCAACTTAGCTTCTCCTCTTTATATACCTCTTTATTTCCTTTGTAATAAAGTGGGTGCTTAATAAATATTTGCTGGGTGAATGATATTCTAATACATCTATAGAACTTAAACCTCCTCAGCATTAAATGCAGAGAAAACATCCTTCTTCTCTTCCAGGATTCAAACCAAATCTCATTGATTAGCTGCAACTTAGTCATGTGCCTGACTTAGAACTTTCTTGGAAATGCGGTAAGAAAGTAAAATCCAGGAATTATATGCACAATTTGGTATCACTTGCTTCAAACAGGGCAAAGAAAACAAGTATGCATATATACAGGCATAGAATATCTCTAGGACACTCAAAACACTGGTTGCCTCTGGGGAGAGCTGAAAAAATTAACTGAAAAATGTAAACATATCAATAGTTGACAAAGCACAAATTATATCCGACTGTACTGAATTATGGTAGTGAGGGTCAACAACACAGGCCAGAGGACTTATAAGTCCCATTTACCAGAGTGGAGGGAAGGAGCAAGTGATAGTTTTGAGGGAGCAAATAAGTTGCCTTATCAGAGTTTCTAATCATCAACTGAACGACCTTCACAGCTTTCTGTTCCTCTTGCTTGCAACCTTAGTTCTATTCTGCACTAACTTAGTTGGTCAGAAAGATATAGTCCTGGACCTCCCTGGTAGCGCAGGGGTTAAGTCTCAGGGCTATCAAGCTATTGCCAGCCACAGCAGCATGGGTTAGATCCCTGGCTAGGGAGGGAGCTGACCCATTGCTCAGTGGCTGCTCCCCTTAGCAGTGTATTTCAGTGGACTCTGTTCTGCTCCCCACTCTGTCTCTGGTGAATCCTCTCGCCCCCTGTACCTCTGGCTACACCCCAGTTCTTGTATGCATAAATAAATAAAAACAAACCAACAAAAAAAGATACAGTCTTGACTCTGTTGTTATTACAACTGCTTAAACAACAGGGGCCTTGAAACTGGCTCCTTGCTTTCGCCCCCTGATAGCATTGCTGTCCTACTTTCTCAAAAAAGCAATTAAGGCACAAAGTGGCCAAATTTACAAAGAGGGTTGCTTGTCTCAGAGCTGTTTATGGGTAGTTGATGTAAATGAAGGCATTTGATATTCTATAAAGACATCAAGGCAATGCTTTCCAACAAAGAAAACTAAGTGTTCTCTACCACTCATTTTTTACCATTAGGTAAATACAGTCTAACAGGATTTGATTTCCTTTCTTTCTATAATCCAGAGCTCAGGAATAAAAGATAGCTTTGAATAAAAGGGCATGCACCTACTTAAGAGACTTGATTAGTATTCTGCTCTTCTCTCTGGCATTTCCAATTGGCCTCTCTGATTTTCCAAAAATATGTATTCACTGAATACCATTTTGGACTTAAAAAATTTTCAGAAAAGCTTGTGTATACAGAGCATATCAAAACATAACACAGGTCCACATCATGGGATCTTGCTGAAAGGACTCCAGCTTGCTTCTCCGTAGATTGGTAATTAGTTTTAAAAAATACTGCTTAAAGACCTCTCCTGTAAGGAATAAGCAGAACTCTGATTAAATGTCAAATCCCACATTTCCAATTTTGAGACTAGGACACAACAGAGTTTCCCTTTCATGGAGAACCTTATATATAAGCTCTACGGATGACATTTGTGACTTAAAATACTGCAAGACTAACAATGAACAATACAGAAAGTAAACTGCAAAAACTATTCCATTTACATCAAAACCACACCCCTCACCAAGTAGGAATTAACAAATGAGGCAAAATACTTATACAATAAAAACTATAAAAAACTGTTAAAAGGAATTTTAAAAGATAAAGCATGGAAAATGTCAACAGTACCCAAAGCAATTACAAACTCACTGCAGTCCCTATCAAGATCCCAGGGATAGGATAGAAAAAGCCATCCAGAAATTCATATAGATTCTCAAGTGACCCTGAAAAGCCAAAATTAATACTGAAAAACAAGACCAAAGCTACAGGGTTCATACTTACTTAAAAATCACTACAAAACTGTAGTAATCGGGCCTCCCTGGTGGCACAGCGGTTAAGTGCTGCACTGTGGAGCTGTCGGCAGCAGCGACGCGAGTTCGATGCTCGGCCAGGGAGAATCCCACATGACGTGGCAGACCTCTCCTGCCTCGCCCGCTGCTCCCCTCAGCAGTGTATTTCTGATCTGCCTGTTCTGCTCCCCACTCTGTCTCTGGTGAAGCCTCTCACCACTCCACACCTCTGGCCTGTACCCCGGCTGTATGTATAAATAAATAAATCTTTAAAAAAAAAAAAACTATAGTAATCAAACCAGTGTTATACTGCCATGACAGAGATATAGAGGGAGAAAATAGAATCTAGAAATAAACCATTACACATGTGGCCAAGCGATTTTTTGACAAGGGTTCAAGATGATTCAATGATGAATTGATAGTCTTTTCAACAAATGATGCTGGAAAATCTGATACCCACATGCAAAGAATGAATATGGGCTCTTACCTAATACTATATAAAAAAATCAGCTCAACCCATGATCTCAATTTAAGACCAAAAGAGGAAAACATAAGGCAAAAGTTTCGAACAATTAGATCTGATAATTATTTCTTGGCTATGACATAAAAGGCAAGAAAAGAAAAAACAGGCAAATTGGACTTAAATGAAAATTTTTATAAATTTTGTCATCAAAAGATACTATCATCAGAGCAACCCCAGGATGGGAAGAAAACATTGCATATCATATATCTTTAAAGAGAATCAATATCCCAAATACATAGAGAACTCCTAAAAATAAAATTTAAAAATGGGCATAGGACTTGAGCAGATATCTCTCTAAAGATACACAAATGGACAATAAGCCCATGAAAAGAGGCAACATCTCTAATCATTAAGGAAATGCAAGTGAAAACTACAATGAGAAACTCCCTTATATCCACATGTGGAGAAACTGGTAGGATATAAAGTGATACATCTACTGTGGAAAATAGTATGGTAGTTTCTCAAAAAATTAAAAACATAATTATCGCATGATCCAGCAATTGCATTTCTAGTATATGCTTAAAAGAACTGAAAACGGTTCTTTACAAACCTGTATTCACAGCAGCATTATTCACAATAGCTCAAGCATGGAAGCAACCAAAATGCCACTGACAGATGAATGGATAAGCAAATCGTTGTATACACACACAGTGGGATGTTATTCAGTCTTCAGAAAGAAAGAAATCCTGACACATGCTACTACGTAGATGAACCTTGAGGATGTGAAATAAGCAGGTTGCAAAAAGACAAATACTGTGTGATCCCACTTACATGAGCTGGTCAGGCAGAGAGAAAGACAATACAATAGTGGTTGTCCACAGCTGTGGGGAAGCAGGGAATAGGGAATCATTGTTTAATGGGTGTAACATTTCAGTTCTGCAAGATGAGAAGAGTTCTCCAGAACAATCTCCAGATGGGTGTTAGTGATGGTTGCAGAACAAGGTGAATGTACTCACTGCCACTGAATGGTACACGTGAAATGGTTGGGATAGTAAGTTTCTTATTTTATATATTTTGCCACAATAAAAAAGCTGGAAAAAAATGCTGCCGGGTATGAGTTTTCAGTTATATTCTCAACACATTTTCTAGGGCACATATCATCCCTTCTATATCTGGATTTTTCTTTTAAAAACGTGTTTCTAAACATGTCAGCTAGAAGTACTAATGTACCATTGATATAAAATAGCAAATTGAAACAATGATGTTGTTTCTTCAAAATTAAGTTATTTGAACCTGGCATTTTATTACCTTAAAGTTTAGCTTCACAGGTCTTATAGTAAACATACATCCACTCTATCAACTGCATCTTTCTTCCAGCTAGCTCTGTGCTTTTTTGTAGAAAGTAAACCAGAATGAAAACACTAAGAACACTGCAATTTATTAAATGAGCTAAGCTCTTTAAAGTTCCTCATACACAGTAAGTGTTCATTAGATGCTGCTTATTATTCCCTAGATGCTAATTATTAAGGCACAGACATTTTTCTAAACTTAAAAACTAGGTTGCAATCTCATTATAAAAAAGTATGATCCAAGAGAAAATAGAATAAGATGAACAAGCCTTTATTTTTAGACATTTTCACAAAGAGGTTCTCAGTAAATAAACTTTCCAGTGGAGAAAAGAGAACATGAAAATCCACCTCTAGCCATCACAGCTTCTCTGCTCAGGGCCGAGGCTCACCCTGGCCGGAGTGGTAGGGCGGAGGTGTGTACTTCCCCTCCTTGATTAGCTTATCCCTCTGCCTCCTTATGGTATTCAGGCGATGGATCTGTCAAAGGAAAAAAGTCTTAAAATTAGGGGCAAAACATGCACTAGCAAGTGAGGGCGGGAGAAACAGATTAAAAATTGTTTTATTTTTAGGGGCTTCCCTGGTGGCTCAACAGGTTAGCTTCATACTATGAAGCTACTCGCAGCCACTGCAGCACAAGTTTGATTCCTGGCCAGGGAGCTTCCCACATGGCGCAGCAAACCTCTCCTGCCTCGCCCGCTGCTCCCCTCAGCAGTGTACTTCAGTAGATCCACCTGTTCTGCTCCCCACTCTGTCTCTGGTGAATCCTCTCACCACCCCATACCTCTGGCCTACACCTCAGTTCTTGTATGCATAAATAAGTAAGTCTTTAAAAATAAAAAGAAAAAATTTTGAGGTTTTTTTTTTTTAATATATATATATTTTTATTGTTATTTATGTCTTTTACATTTTGTATTCCCCTTGGGTAGCCCACCACCAATTCACCCGTGATCCATCTCCATGGTTCCTTGTATTCTTTAAAATTTTGAGTATTTTTAAACCACGAATGCGCCTCATCCTAAAGAGCACTGAAATGTCTCTGAGATGAAACTCCTTTTTTTTTGTTTTTTTTTTTTTAAGAATTTTATTTATGGGCCTCCCCGGTGGCGCAGCGGTTAAGCGCTGCGCTGTGGAGCTGTCAGCAGCGGCGACGCGAGTTCGACGCCCAGCCAGGGAGAATCCCACATGGTGGGGCAGACCTCTCCTGCCTCGCCCGCTGCTCCCCTCAGCAGTGTACTTCTGATCTGCCTGTTCTGCTACCCGCTCTGTCTCTGGTGAACCCTCTCGCCGC
>PVIJ01018273.1:0-26807 GCA_004024925.1 Scalopus aquaticus | reverse complement strand
GGGGGGGCCTGGCCAAGGGGGGTCTGGTCGGCTGGGGGACCTGGCCGGCGGGGAGCCTGGCTGGCGGGGGGCCTGGCGGGCAGAGGGGCCTGGCGTGTTTCACGGGTCTGACGGCCACCGGCTGTGGGACCACTGGGATAGAGGGACACAAGCCCGCTTGGCCAGAGGAGGCCAAGGCGTGTGCTTTCAAGGAGCCTCCGCCCACGCGCAGGTCCAGGAGCGGAAGAGGAGACAAATGTGCCCCGCGAGCGCAGGGAGAGGACAGCAGGGCCGGGCACCAGGGCACGGCCGCCTCCAGCTGCGACCAGAGGAGGGCAAAGCGGTTTTGAAAAGCGGCCGGACCCCTGGGTCCCAGCCCTGCAAGTGAAACGCAAGCCCGAAGGTGCTGAAAGCACCCCGCGTGGGGCGCCGTGGCCGAGCCCCAAAACGTTGCTGAGTGGAAGCCGCCAGGCACGAGGCCACTGGCCAGGCGAGTGCATTTGTCTGACGCGACCAGGAGAGAGTCCGCGGCCTGCGGGCTGCGGAGCGCAGAGAGACTCGCAGCTGCTGGCTAAAAGCGGGGACTCAGACGCTGATCGCGGGCGCCCCCCACCCACGGCTGTAACTCAAGGTCAGCAAAGCGAGGAGTGGCCGCAGCCGCGGATTCTGTAAACTGATTAAGCATCGTGGGTCTGTGCCGTGAAGATGGGAGAATTTTACTTTATGTAAAGTACATTTCAATAAAACGATCCAAAACCATTTTCTCTATATTTTCAGGTATTTTATAATCATTTTTTTCAATCTCAAAAAAAATTCCTGAAGTCTGACACTAAAATTTAAGTGCGAAGAAAAGATTATATTTACACTGATAATTTAGTATCAAGCAACATAATATGTATTTTTATTTCTTAAGGACTTTTATACGACTAAAACCATGTTCATTTATTTCACGGAATCTTAACATGAGGTTTTCTCATTCTCTTTTGATTAACGTTATAAATATTTTTGACATAACTGTTTCTAGCTTATTGTTACCAGTGCATATAAAAGAATTCTTATATTTACTTAACATTATATCACTTTGCTGTTGAATTTCAGGCTTTTTAGATTAACTTGGTTTTAGAGACATGCAATTGAAGAGACTTAAAAATGATTGGTTCCTTTCCTAAAAGTTTCTCCCTTCCTCTGCAGAGGCTAGAATGCCCAGCGCGGATCTGAAGAAATCGAGAGAAAATCAAATTGTCTCATTTTTTAATTTAATGGCAACCTTCCCAGTGTTTCACCAGGAATTACAATGTTGGCTTTTGGTTTATTTATGTGAGATTTTAACTTTTTTTTTCTTTGAAAAAAGCATAAATCCACAGGAAGCTGCAAAAAAATCCTAGAGGTTCTGGAATCCTCTGCTTGGTTCCTCCTAATATTGAAAACGATTGTGCGACATCAGAGCCAGGACGAGGCCTTAGGATGGTGCGCCTCTGGCTCATGGTCACTTAGCTGATGAATGGATCCTAACAGCAGCCTCTGAAACCAAGACTGAGAAGGGGCTGTCCCCACAAAGCCCAGCGGGTCCAGCCACCAGGTGAACCTCCTCGACGCCCCCCACCCGCCTGTGTTTGTGCCCCATCTCTAGAACACAGTTGGCTCATTTCAAGAACAGCATAAAATCACATGATGTGTGACCCTCTGCGCTGCCTGCTTTACCCTCCAGAGCTTCTTGGGAAGTCTGTGTTTCCAGGCATAGGGTAATTTAACCACCTACATGTTGTAGGAAATTGAGGTTGTTTCTGGGTTTTAGCCACTGCAAATGGAGCTGCTACAAGCGGCCGTGGGCAGCGGTCAGGCTCTGAGTGGACAAGATTTCCAGCCCTCTTGGCTCCATGATCTCTAGGACATGAAATAAGCGTGTGCTTAGTTTTCACAAGAAGCTGCCAAACTACCCCCAGAGTGGCTTCGCCTGGGGGCTCCGGTCTTTGCCTGCTCATGCTGGTGTCATTGTTTTATTGCAGGTATTCCGACGTGCAGGTGATTCCTCCGCGGCTCGCACTTCCCTGTGGGGTGCAGGAGATGTTTTCACGTGCGTGCTTGCCTTGCCACTCCAGTATGTGTCTCTTCGCGTCATCTCCCTATTCCCCAACTGCTGTTAATTGCTGGATTTTGAGTTTTCGCGTGTTCTGGATAGGACTCCTGCTTCAGATCTGGCTTGCAGACTTGTTTCCCTCGCCTGTGCCTCACCCTTTGTCCCCCTTAAATGAGTCTTTTGCAGAAAAAGTCTCTGTGACTTTGACAAAGTCCAATTTATGGGCTGTTTTCTCTGTTGTGGCTTGTGCTTTTGGTATCGTGGCTGCAAACGTCACCAAACTTGAATCTCAAGGGGTTTGAATGATTTCTTTCCTAAAGGTTTTATAGGTTCATGTTTTCTATTTAAATCAGAGCTCAGTTAAGTTTTGCATAGAGGTTTTGCATTGATTTTGGCTTGTTTAACACGATGGCTCCTGCAGTATTTCTGGAAAACTCCTCCTCTGAGCTGCTTTTGCCCCTTTGTCAACAGCAGTTGTTACCCCTGAAGGGGCAGTCCGGCCTCGGGTCTGCTCGCTGCCGCCTTACATGCCTGATCGGTGCCACGAGGTGGAGGTTACTGCAGCTGCAGTCTCCACGTCCCTCCCTACAGGGCCAAACGGGGCCCGGCGATGCCTCAAAACGTTTTGGTTTAGCTCCTCTAGTTACTTTGCCATTGCATGTAATTTTTAGAATAACTGGCCCCATCCACAAAAAGTCTGACTTCTTATGTGTATTTTGTCATCCGTGTGCTCCTTTGGAGAGAAAAAAGGAGCCGCCTCACTGTGGGACCCCGGGCCGTGCACACAGTGTGTCTCCACTTCGACTGAGGTGTCTGGTTCTTGTCACCAAGGCCTGTGCTTCTGCACAGCCAGGTTTGTGCACGAAGGGTTGTCATGTTTTGTTGTTGTTGTTGTTGTTGTTTACGGCTTGCGGCTTATGCTCCTTGAGCAACCTTAAAAAGAACCGTGCTTTAATTTTGCTTTCCAAGTGTGCAAGGCTAGTGTGTGGAAACACATTTGACCCCTGTGTGAGTCTTTCATCAATGGCACTTAACACTCTCTGTATGATTGCAAACACTTACAAATTTGCCGGGGATTTGTATGACCTGATACGTGGTCTGCCTGGGCAAAGGCCCTGCGGGAACTCAGGAGATGTGGTCTCTGCCACTGGGGAGAGATCTGTGACGTAGATTGCATTCTGCTGGCTAGTGGCATCTTTTCTTTTTTAAATTTTTTAATTTTTATCTTTTATATTTTTGTGTATTCCCCTTGGGTTACCCACCACCAATTCACCCATGAACCGTCATCACAGTCCCTTGTGCTCTTTTCTCCCCTGTTTTGAACCCTTATCTTCCCCCTCCCTCCCTGAGTGTCTCTCATTTCTGGTTGCCTGCTAGCGTTTGTTTCTGAGGTTTTGTTGTTGTAGTTGTTATTTTCTCCTCCTGATCTCTTATTCGGTTCCCCCACATTCCTCCTATAAGTGAAACCATTCAATATTTTTCTTTCTCCTTCTGGCTTATTTCACTGAGCATGATCCCTTCTAGCTCCATCCATGTTGCTGCGAATGGCACGAGTTTATCTTTTTAATGGCTGAGTAGTATTCCATTGTGTACATAGGCCACATCTTCTTGATCCAGTCATCTATTTTTGGACACCTGTGTTGTTTCCATATCTTACCTATTATGAATAGAGCTGTAATAAACATAGGGGTGTGGGTGTCTTTTTGGATTGATGTTTTTGTGTCCTTTGGGTAGATTCCCAGAAGTGGTATTGCTGGGTCGTATGGGAGCTCCATTTTTAGCAGTCTGAGGAACTGCCATGCTGGTGATATTCTGGGTTGTGCCGGAGTTTCCTATTTAAGGCCTAATAATACCTCACTAACTTGACTCATCTCTGGCACTGTGGCGTTTTACCTTTCCTGTGTCATTGTAGGAACTTTAGTAGCACAATGGAAGGTGCTGAGTTGGCAGCACTAACCAGACACCATTTTAACTAGAAGCCACTGTGATGGATCTTCAGCCTTCTAAGAAGAGAGGGTGTAAAAAAAAAAAAAAAAAAACAGAAAAACAACCAGCCCTATTACAGAAATCAATTTCACCAAACAATAGAACAAATAAAAGAACTAATAAAGTCCATTTTTGAGACAATGATCATTTTTAGCATATAAATCAGACTGGCTAACTCCATTATACTTTACCTGTGGAAAAGGCAACGTAGAGAAAACAATTTAAAATTCTCTGTCATTGCCACGGCAGACATACCAATCTGTCAATCACCACCTACCGAGTGTCATCTCATCACAAGATTCTTCAAATGTATATTTTTATATTATCATGCCCTCAGATTTAATTGATGACCTGTAAAGTTGAAAAATCAAAATGCCCAGTATTAAAGGGTGAAAAAATACTGAAGCTAAACTGTTACTTAATATGTGTACAATTCTAGTTAAGAGTGACAAAATATTTTCTTTTTGGCAAATGGCACATAAAGATAATAAAAAACAGACCGGGAGAGAAGAGGGAAGAGGAGAGAATTGAGAGGGAGGGTCACTCCTGGAGACAGACAGCAGAGGGGCAGAAGCAAGCCCACACCTGGACCCCTTGAGGTCCAATCCTCTTCAAATGGCCTCGCCTGGGAGCTGCTTCCTGGGAACGCCCAGGTGCGCTGTGATGGGTGGGGGAAGATGTCTTGTTTTTCGGCCCGTGAATGCTCTGGGATTTAGAGGTTTAAGGCACCACATTAATGCTATTTCAACTTCCTTTTTGGCATAGGAGTGGTTCTTTCTCCATTTGTTTCTGATGTTTGCTTGACAGAGACATAAAATGAGAAATTTCCCTGAGGCGGGGGAGGACACTGGCGACAGCATGGACAAAAGACTCTGTCTGCCCAAAGCCCATCCGAGCCACAAGGACAGAAGCTAGAGGCCATCGCTCAGACACAAGCCAGACTTTAAAAGCCCTGATTACCTCAGGAACATGCATTTGAGGGCCTCCCACAAATATAATTCAATCTGAAAGGCTTTTTCAAGGTTAATGAATATCAATGAAAGTTATAAATTGATGTTTTTAAAATGTAAACTTGATCGTTTTTAATCAGCTAAATGAGCTATTCAACTTCTTATGACAATGTGTGCGAAGGTGAGCTTAAGTCCAGAATAATTTGCACATCTGAATTTGCACACTGTCCTCTCCTTTTCAGCGACGATTTGGCACGACCGTCCTCCATGAATACTCCAGACTGTCCTCGGGGTTAGCACCCACCAGGGAGAGCTGACCTCTGTCCACACCCAAACCACCCCCAAAGTAGAGTTCGGGTTAGGGATGCACAGGTGCCCATGTGCAGAAGCCAGGTGAACCTGGGGCCAGCTAGAAGGGGGGGTCTCCTCCAACCCTTGCCCACATCCCAGTGGGTCAGCTGGACTCTTCACTTTGGTCCTGGGTCTCCAGGGCGGGCTGGAGACAAGGGGCCTTTTAAGCCAGCAATGGGGTCTTCTCAAGAAGCCTCTCTCGTGGGTAATTCTTGCTTTCTGTAGAGTAAGTTGTTGGGCTTCGTCTAGCTTGCAAATATTCACTGAAATAAAAATTCAGAATGTCCACAGAACACCTTCTCTGCTCCTACCCTGTGGAGAGTGGTACCCGGTGCCCACTAAGGGCCGGTGAGGATGGAGACACTGGGCCAGCACCGCCCAGCAGGGTCCCTGGTGCAGCAAGTGCTTAAGAAAAGTCTGCGACTTGGATTTTCACAATCTCTACAGAAAGAGATTTCAGGCCAGCGGAAAAACACATTTCCATGCTGCGGCAGTGGCGCTTGGCCACAAGGGTGAATGATAAAATAGAGCGCTAGCCCGTCGGCGGAGCTCCAGCGGTCAGGCTGGGGTTCAGCTCATCCCTGCCTGTGACGCTGGCCCAGGGTGCAGCCCTGGGGAGACGGTGTCCCAGCAGCCCTGGAGAGAGGGTGTCCGGGCCTTGCTGCCCCCTTTGCAAACGTGATGGAATTGTCACCCAGTGTTTAAGTGACATTGAACCTGCTCCTAATGGTACTTCTGCAGCCATCGCTGCCCGCTCTCCCTCTCACCATCTTCTCATTCAAAGATGAATGGTAATAATAATAATAATGATAATAATAATGAGATTCACTGAGAAAAGCAGTACTGCATCTTCAAAAATGCAAAGCAGTGTTGCAAGTGAACACGTCCAGCCCTGCCTTATTTTCTTTTTTAAAAAGATTTATTTATTTATGCATACAAGCTGGGGTGTAGGCCAGAGGTATATGTGAGGGTGAGAGGATTCTCCAGAGACAGAGTGGGGGCCAGAACAGGCGACTCCACTGAAATCCACTGCCGAGGGGAGCAGCGGGGAGACAGGAGAGGTCTGCTGCGCCCTGTGGGAAGCTCCCTGGCTGGGGATCGAACTCGCGCTGCAGTGGCTGGGATAACCTCGTGGCTCTGAGACCTAACTCCTGCGCCACCAGGGAGGCCCCTGCCCTATTTTCAACTTGCCAACCCATGATACTAAAACATGATCTCCCCACTTTGTCAAAGGGACTGGATCCCGAGCTGGGACCTCCTATGCCCGGATCTTAAGCCACAGAAAACTTGATGAGCCTGGTTTTGAACCAGTAGTTCCTAACAGCAGTGCCGACAGGCCTGAAGTAGAGTGCGGCGAATGGCACCGGCGGTAATAAATGTGAGGAGTGATTCCCAAACCGAAGACGGGCAAATAGTCACCCAGCTGCTCCAGAAATAGCAAGATAGAATTTAAAAAAAAAAAAAAAGGAGAAAAGAAATTAAATGAAATGGATATTAGCTGGAAACATCTGTGAGCACCACAGAGCAAAATGCATATTCAGCAGCCCGCTTATCGGCTCTTTAGAGGACGTGAATGGGGCATTGTAAATAATGGCCCGCCTGCCATAAATCCCCAGTAAAAAAGAGAAGGGCTTCTGTGTGTTCCTCCCACAATTCACATTTCTGGGTCCCTGCTGTGAGTGATGATTCACAGCAGTCACAAATTCCTGTTTGCAAGATGCTATTGTGGACTCCAGGGCCTTCATTAAGGTTTACACGGGCTGGGGAGCAGAAGACCTCGAAAGGGGGAGCCGGCGATGGGGCGGGGGCTCTCAGAAGAGGCCAGGTGGGCTGAGCCCCAGACCAGGGCCTGTGGGGACGGGAGAGACGTGTGCCTTCCCGACCAGTCACCTGCCCCCCTTCTTCCTTCAGGAAGCCACAAGGGGAGTTGAGAACTGGGGTCAGGGACTCCTTTTGTGAGGGGCCCAAAAAAGATCAGCTAAAGGTCTTAGTTTGACAGGCAGGTGGGAAGGAGTGCAAAGACAGAGGAGGATGCTGAACGGGCTCCGCAGGGCCCACCCCGAGGCTTTCTGAGCTGAGACTGCCTGCTCCCCAGGGCTCCGAAGGCTCTGTGGGGACGTTTCAGTGGATGTGCCAGACTGCCTGTGGCACGGACACGGTACGACCGAGGCATGATTTTTGGTCCCAAGGACGTGAATACTCAGAAGAAATTGTCCCACCTGGATGAAAAGTTTTCTCTCAATCTGGGTGTGGATGCCCAATGAACCCCAAGATGCAGTCTGTGTGTGTCTGGCCTCACCCCATAGGACTACTCCGGGGAGAAGCCTGGGCAGTGTCAGAGCTCCCCGAGTCCGGGTGCAGAAGCAGGTGGCGGGTGCCTGTCTGCACTTGGGGGAGACACAGCCACCCGCCCCGGTCTCCAGAGCCGCTGACGCCTGGAGCAGCGGCCGCACCGCCCCGAGCGCTCCAACTCCCGCCGGAAAACGGGAGAAAGGAGCAGACCCTCCATCCTCAGGCGGAGCCCCTAACGGAGCCACGTGGACAGGGGTTTCCCCTTTGGCTGACTGCGCCTGTGATTATCGGCCCCTGAGTCACTCCTGAGCGCCGACGCAAGGCTGTGGAGCCGTCCACGCAGACACCCGGGTGCTCTCCACGCTCCCTGCCCTGCTGTCAAAGCAAGCAGCACCTGGGAACCGCTGCAACGCCCAGCGCAGGGCACCGCGGACAGGTGGCGGTCCACAGCCGGCCCTGACAGCAGCGACGCAGCCGTTCACCGCAGAAGCAGAAGGAGCTCGGGGAGCTCGGGAAGAGAGCAGGCCAGAATATCAAAGGTGAACACCAGACACTATGCAGCAGATAACTTTTTGTCTGTTTGTTTTAAAGATTTATTTCTGCATACAAGAACTGGGGTGCAGGCCAGAGGTGGGGGTGAGAGGATTCACCAGAGAGAGTGGGGAGCAGAACAGGCGGATCCACTGAAGTCCACTGCTGAGCGGAGCAGCAAGGAGACAAGAGAGGTCTGCCCGCGCCCCGTGGGAATCTCCCTGGCCAGGGATCGAACTCGTGCTGCAGTGGCTGCAATAGCCTCACAGTGCTGATACTGACCCCCTGCCCACTCCGTTCAAACAGTGAGTGGCTGGAGTCCTAGTTGCTCTGATTTCAAACGCGCTGGGGGGGGGGCAGCCTCTGCATCGTCTGGGCTCATTCTCAGGTGCTGGGTGACCGGTGGGGGTTCCTGAAGTGGACTCCCGCTGGGGTGCTCAGAAGCTCCCGCTGTGTGGTGAGGCTCGAGTACCCGGCCTGGCTGCTGCGCAGTCACCGGGGCCAGCCTCAACCCAGGGCCACACCCGACGCGAGCGAGCGAGCGGTAACGAGGTCCACACCGCCCTCTCGGAACCCTACTGTGCCCGGCGCATGAGCTGCGCGTGTAACGCATGTGGGGCACTCCCAAAGGCTCCCAAAGGGCAGGAGAGGGAACACAATCGACTGGTCCAAGAGCCAAAGGGAAGAGAGGGTCTTCGGCAAGCCGTGAGGGTGGCATCTGCCCTAGACCAGCGAGCGCTCAGTCCCGCAAGCTTCCTCCCATTCCACGCGTTGCGTTGGCGGCCAGGATCCCATGCCGTGTGGCGGAGGAAGTCGCAGTGGTTTTTGCTGATTCCTGAGGCAAACTGGGGTTCAGATGACCTGGACTTGCTTGTGGATACACCATGAATGCATATTACCCAGTATGCTGCTAAAAATACAAATAGCACATGTTACAGAGCATGTGCACAGAATAACTCCAAAAAATGTCTCCGGATACTCACTAAATCCTGAGCGTCCTGATGTGTCATGCGTGGATCTCCTCCTCAGAGGGGAGGGCCGTGAGTGACATCTGTTTTCGCTTCTTTTGCTTTTCTTTGTTCCACACATGTTCAGTTCTAGGAGGATGAGGACATTATACATAGAGCAGTTTTACAGAAAAGGTCAAGTCGTGACTACTATCGGATGTAAAATGAACACACGTTATGTCAGTAATGCAATCAATGAGACTTCAGGAGATGTCACACCCGTTCAAAGAAGAAATTACAAAATCGCAAATATTTATGGGGTTGCAGAATGTTTCCACAGAGGGCAAATGGAGAAAAGACTAAGTTTTCCACAGGAGCAAGAGGGAGTCTGTTTGAAACTTTACAGGTAGAATGTGTGTATCTAGAGACCTTCTGTTACCAGCTACCTATAATTTGGAAAAGTTGTAAAATAAGCCCATAGAATCAAAATCTTATAACCCAGAGGGATTTCTTCTAGAATCTTCTAGAAGAAACTTCTAGACAATCTGAAGTTTTTCACTGAAGCATATTTCCCCTATATGATTTTGTTCATCTCTTTCTCCCAAATTTAAGCCTTCCCTGGTCAAAAGTAAGCCCACAAGAAACATAACTTAAAGACTGTGTAAGTGCCTACCTTTTATAATTAGTTAATCTTCCTCAAACTGTTTCTCTCCCAGTGCCGTCTTATCTCTGAGTGTGGAAAGAGGTCGTGGCACGGTTGTCCAGGGTGGGCACTGAACAGGCTCGGTCCCACCCACGATGACGTGTGTATTTATCACTGACGTCATTCAGGACACAGGGATGAGGGTGGGAACCGAGGGAAAGCGGGAGCTGAGACCGTCCATTCCACCTGCTCCAAAGGTCATAGCTGCTGTTCATTGCTGGCCCTCTGGCCACACCCACACCCAGGAGACACAGAGCAGCAGAAGCCACCCAAGAAGTACCCTTTTTTGGAAAACGCTTTTAGAAAACAAAGTTTTGTTTCAAGGCGGAAAAAAACATAGACCATTGCTTTTTAAATGTCCTTATCGCTGGTAACGCTGCCCAGGAGAACTGGAATCTATCACTCACTTCTACTCTGCTTGAGACAAGCCATTTGTGGCCAGCGATGTTAAAAAGTAATCACATGTCGAAGCATCCTCCTTTTTGTAACATGGCCAACTTCCAGACTTCCAACATGGTTCTTTTAATTAGGATTATATTTCATGCCCTAGAAAGCCTGCAGTCCCTGAAAACCCCACCCCCAGGCGCCTTTGGGCCCAATTACCTCACCACTGGGGCGAGAGCTGGTTTTAGCGGCTTCCATTACCCTGTTTGTGAGCCTCAGCTCCGCCGCGGTCCCCGGGGTACAGTGCCCCGTGCAGCTTCCCCTTCCTCCTTCAGCGTGGAGCACTGGGCTCCGCACCACCCCCAAACTGCTTCCCCAGCCGCTTCCCAGAGCCCCGAAGTCTGCACTACAGCGAGTGGCTCAGTGGCCCGCAAAGCTGCCGGGCCTCGGTCTCCCCAGATGGCCTGTGTCCACTCTCACTGACCCCTCTTCCCCTCCCGCCTCTCCTCGGCAACTTGGGTTTGATGAGCTTCCAATCTCCAGAAGAGATTGAAACCCATTTACAAAGGAAGAGCTTGGAAGCTCTGAGGGCTCACGAGCAAATCTGATGACTCCACATAAGCAAGTCTGGTGCACTGGCTTTGCTTTATTGGATTGTCTTCCGTTCCCTGCAGTGACGTCTTGCCCGCTGCAGCCCTTCCCAACACACGCGCAGGATTCTGGAGGCTCTGGGGGAAGAGGGGACTAGCAGGACATCGGGGACCCCTCTGGCGCCCGCCCACCCACCAGTGTTCCAGCACAGTTTCTCCTCCGTGTGACGCCCCGCCCCCCAGGGACAGGCAAGCTTCAATTGGTCCAAGAATGAGTCGGTATAAACTATTTAAACTGCATTGCAAAGATAACTGCTAGAATGCAATATTTTATAATCACATTTATAGCTACTCTATCATAATAAAATTGATCGTATCAAGGAGTATAAAAATGTTTGCGTGTATTTTTCTAGGTTTAAAAAAAGCAGATCCCGGATGATTTCCCTGGGGGAGAAAGCCACCGGGATTGATTTTCCATTGTAAGAGCCAGAATGGCCTTTGCCAAACTCCTTTGAAATGAGGGATTTATTCTTCTGATCACCTTAAATCTCTCTTTAGTGAAACATGCCTCAAATTTATAAAAATTGGCGGCACAGAACACTGGACTGGGTCCATGCATGAAAGTCATTTGCTTATAAAAGTGGCATCAGCGCACGCGCGGCTGACTTACGGGTCAGTGGGGGCCAGTGGCTACTAGTGGTGAGCAGACGCAGTCGTGGAGAAAGTGAGAGTTTCCTGGGCGGCGAGGGCGGCTCTAACAGCCACGGCCTGTCTGAGAAGCCAGCAGACCCCGGGTCTGAAGATGAGCCTCTCGGTGTGGGAGCTGCCCTCGGACACCAGCACCGTAGCAGGATGCCCAGGCTTCTGCGAGAGTCCCCACGGCTCCCCCGTCCCGCCCTGTGTGTCCACGGGGGGTGGGGGGGGCGGGTGGCTCCTGGGGTTTGAAGGCCGCAAGGCACTAGACAAGGGGCCCCGAGTCTGGATTAGGGGGATCCCCCAGGCCTGAGGCCAGGATGGAGCCCCCGCCCCAGCCTTGGGTACCACCTGCTTGCAGAAAACCAATGCCCAGTGTCCCCAGTCCCTCAACCCAGCACGCCATGTATTCTGGGTTGGCTTTGTGGCTTTGGCTTGATTTTTCATTTTCTCCTCATCTTGAGTTATTTGTTTTAAAGGAATTGAGAAAGGGATACGTGAGATGCCAGACCTGGGTCTGCTGCAAGCTGGCAGGACGGCACCTACCCGAGGAGGGGGTGCTTCCTGCAGGCGTCTGTGGGGACCGTGGCCTTTGAGGTAGATGCTGTTCCTCACATTCTGTCACAGGTGTTCCCAGAGTCTGCAGCATCCAAAGACTTGCTGAAAAAGGGGGTTATCAGAGTAAGTCGTGAAGCTTTAGCAACTAAATGGCAAAATAGTGACATGGGAATAGAGAAATCAACAATCTTTATATATTAAAATCTGTAAATACGTTAATTACTGACACGGAACCCTTAAGGTGCGACCCTGGACTCTGCATGTACAGAATGTGTCCCTCCAAGGAGTGTGTGTGTGTGTGTGTATGCATGTGTGTGTGTGAGCAGGTGCATGTGTGCAGGTGGGGTGTGTGTGCGTGTGACATGTGCATGTGTGTGCAAGTGTGGGTGTGTGCATGTGGTGTGTGCATGTGTGTGTGTAGATGTGGGTGTGTGCATGTGAGCAGGCGTGGGTGTGTGCATGTGGGTGTGTGCATGTGGATGTGAGCAGGTGTGGCTGTGTGCAGGTGTGGCTGTGTGCACATGTCCATGTGTGAATGTGGAGGTATGTGTGCATATGTGTGGGTGTGGCATGTGGGTGTGCATGTGGGTGTGTGCACGTGGGTGTGTCTGCCCAGATCTGGGGGGATGTTCCCCAGATGCCAACGTGGTCATCTCCTGGGGACAGGGTGCCACCTGTGATGGTTTCTACCTTTTGCTTCTCTGATCTGTCTAGAATTTTAACTGTGGATAAATATTTTTAACAACCATCTTAAGGCTATTTTCAGTGGCAGAAAGAGCAAGAATCAACAATACAATCTTCATTTGATGTCAGTGCTCAGCTCCCTGGTTCCAGATTTTCACTGGGCTCTTGTTCTCCCTCTGGAATGCTCCAGAATTCTAGGCACCTCCTGAAGCCAGGAGGGTGAGGATGTGGGTGCTACTTTTCAAACGTGGGCTGCCCGCAGCACCATCACCAGGATAGTGGGGTCAGCTCTTTTTCTAGATGGTTCTCGGATGAGGACACTGCAACGCGAGACATATCTCCATTTGTGCCCCCCGGGAACAGAGGTGTGTCGACTGGCGTGGTCTCCTGGACCCACTGTGTTTTGTGCGATCATGTCCCAGACTGCGCCAGCGGCTCTCTGTGGGTTCCAGCTCAAGCTTTCTGTGGCGAGGGCTTCACTCTGATGCCATAAAGCTCCCTCTTAAATGCACTAAGTAACACTTTATTCTTTGGCTTAATACATAACTCCTGAGCATCAGGAGATATTTAGGATTTTATCCAGATCACTCTCCAAATTCTCTCTCTCTCAAATAACTCTAAACTCGATATTGGGGTAAAACAATAAAATTGAGAAATCCCCAAAAGAACATAGCGATAAATAATAACTGAGTTGCTTAAATATAGGCACAATTTCCATTAACTTATGTTTTGATAACCCAGGTGATATGGGTAGATTATGTATGGACTTCCAGAGAATTTCTGGGGGTGGGGGGGGATAAATGTGTTCTGATACTTTCTCAGTCTGTGGGTAGACACAAAAAGTCTCCGGACTGTAAGCCGAAAATCACTTTTTTATGAAACAATGCACCCAGTAGATGGTGAAGAGTGAGAAGAGCCCGAGGGTCATAAGTAGTTTGAGATATTTGTTAAGGAGACAGAGAACACTCACGGAGCTCTTTTCCAAATAAGAGCACGAAAGTTTGCATGCGTATTTTTGAATATGCATTCAAAAGCACTCTTTGCCCATGTTTTGTGGATCTTGCAAAAAAAAATGCATGTAGACTGATCCAATAACTCACACCAGGCTTCCGCTTAGTGGGTGGAAATTGCACTTCGAACAATTTGTCAAATAAATTCCCAAGAACATGAAAACCCATGCAAGAGAGAAATTAATATCATGCATCTCAGCATCAGTTAAGAGCTGCATAGATCAGAGATTCGTCTTGGTGCCATGAAGGTCTGACTTTGACTTTCAAACCGGAAGAGAGCATGAGCCTTCGAGCTCCATCTCAGCCTGGCGGTGAGAAGTTTGCAGCCGCAAGCAAACACGCTTCTGTGGCTAAGTGTGGCCGCCACAGCTGGCAGAGAAATTACAGCCCCCTCTTCCTATTCTTTCCCAAGGATGATACGTTCTATGCCCCTTCCCACGTCATTCCAGATGTAACATCATGGAGAGGGTCCTGCTCATTCTACAAAATAGTTCACAGATGGAGGAACAAGGCCAGACAGGTGGGTATTTGATGGGAAACATTCCAATCTTTAGAAATAAGATTCCCCGGGAGTAGCAATGCCAATGAGGGTTTATCGATGAAACAGCCTTGCTTTTGAAATCACATCAAGATTAGGGCTTTTGTTTGCTTCCAAATCAGTCTATACTCAATCCCCACTTGATGCGTCTAGGGGCTCCCTCGGGCTAGGAAGGGTGCATCCCTGGATGTCGAAGGACTACGGAGGGGCCGCTGGCTCAAAGGAAGGGAAAAGAGCTCTAGATCCCACACACGTCAGTCCTCCCCATCGAAGCTTAAACAAGATTCAAAAGAATCCAAGTATTTCCAAGTAACTTGACCCAGAATACAGTTCTAGAATACTTCAGGAATACAGGAATACCACACCAAGAAATGAAAACTCTCAGTGAAAGGCATCGACCGAAGATGGCCAGGTACACAGAGCAGAGCAACCCCAAACTAGTAGCTGTGAGTCAGTGGACGCTGACCAGATGGGATTCAGAGGACAAGGCCTGAGAACAACGGTCATAATTTTATTCCAAGTGCTCAAGAAGCTAGAGGAAAAATTCAAGATCTAAGCTGAGATACATGCAATGTTGAAAAAGACTCAACTTATGCTTCTAGCTATGAAAACATTATCTGAGATGACTTAGACATTGAATGAAATGACAGCATTTTGGGCATGGACAAGAAAAGATCAGCAGAGATGAACGAGCTCGAAGACAGAGCAATGTTGATCCTAACCTAACACACAGAGAAGAAATAGTCATAGAACATGGGCGAGAGAGAGCATAGTGAGCTGTGGGACAAGCTCAAGCCGTCTGCCCCGAATCCCCAAAAGAGATGAGGAGACGTGAGCAAAAGTGATTTCAAGAAATGGAAAATTTTCCCAGTTTGATTCAATCTGTAGTTCTGAGAAGTTAAATGCCTGTCAAGAAACATGAAATGACATCAAATCAAATTGCTTAGACCCAGGGATAAATACAAAATTTTAAAACCAGACAGAAAATGGGAACAAAAACTAAGATGGCCGACTTCTCACGCTGTCCACTCGAGCTAGAGCACAAGTGGGACGCGTCTCAAGGACAGACAGCATCGCCTGGAACGCTTTAGGAGCGAAGACACATCTGAAGATCTGTTTTGGCAATTGCACCTTAGGTGGTACTCCTCACCCTGCTTCTCAGAAGGTTTGTATTTAACAGTGAGACAAAGCAAAGAAGCCGGGTGTCTATACAGCTACAGAGTGGACTGACAGCCTTGGAGACTGGCGAGAATTAGCAGGGTGCTTTAGCATGACCTGGTTAACAGTAAAAATAAAGACTTTGTTCCCCATATTTCATGTGGTACAATTTCCTGTCTTGAAGAAAGATGGAAACTTGTACTTGGAAGATATATAGTTAGAATTTCCTGTAAAACCGAATTAGCTCCAGTCAAAATGAACTATCTCAGTGTGCCATTATTACTCATTTACCAAAAAATACTTTGTTCTCGGTTTAATATTTTCTTAATACTTTTAACACTTCTAAGCAGCGTCTCATCAGATATCTCTCCCAGGACCACAATAAGTTTCAGAGCCAGGGCAGATGCCCTAAGGCTGGTGGTGAGAACAGTGAGTGGGGCCAGAATTAGGATTATAAGCCACATTTCCTTACTCTTAGTTCCAAGCATTTTGGAGAAAAGCACAAAACAATAAAACAAACAGGATGCTATTTCATCATCTAGCGAACCAAATATCTCAGTAGGATGTTTTAAGTGACAGAGGCAAGTGTGATTTGTTTAGGATGACTACATTTGCCTTGACACTTTTTAAAAATACTTCAGTAAAAAATTCATTAAAAATCACATAAAAGACTCCTTTAATGCCAGACCTTGACAATAGACATGTCCATGAGAAGCTCAGAGGCTCCATTACAATTGTATTATGATATGATTATGATGTCAATGCAAATTTCTAAAAAGCTCTATCCAACTGTAATTTCAAGACAGCTTCACTGCATTAAGAAACAAAACAGTCAACATAACATTGCATTAATTTGGGGTTTTTTTGACAGAAAGCCATAAAACAAAAGAATGTGCCAAATCAAATCAAGGTAGACCTGGAATTCTCCTAGAGCCGGCAGTGACACCGGGTTCGTCCAGCGGGCGAGGCAAGATGGAGGGGCGTGGACACGACGGTCTGGAGCTGACCGAGCACCCCAGGAGCCGCCCGCCTGGCTGAGGCGGTGCAATGCGGGGCGGTTTGCGGGATGGCCGCCGGCCTGCTCCCTCCTGGTGATGCTGGCGGGAGGTGCTAGCAGGGGTGCCCCTTCTCTATTTGGGTATTTTTCAACCCTGTATGTTATGGGGTTTTAAATACTATATTTTCCTCTCACCATATGTCAAATTCCACATGAACTGATAAAAACCTGCAAAGGTCTTATCACTCTCATTTCCTAGATTAGACTTTCCTCCCCTCCCCACTTCACCAGCTCCTAAGTACTAGTTAGTAACATATAAAATGCTCATCTGACCGAATGGCACCACGTGTCTGTTTTTAAAGACCTCGATGCAGTGATCCACCCTGAGGTGGGCACCCAGACAAAAAGAACCCCTGTCTGTATTTTCCCACGGAGGCAGCCACTCAGCTCTGGGGCAGTTCTGCCTAAAGCCGCCTCCGGCTCCCAAATTGAACGCGCTCCTTGCACAGCCAGCCAGCGCCCCGCTGCCCGGAAGAGCGCCCCGCCTGCCCGGAGGAGCACCCTGCCTGGTGCCACGGCAGAGGGCCCATTCATCAGCGCCTGCTGCGAAGCCCCCAACTCCGCACTCCAGGGGCGCATCTCTGCTGGCGGCTGGGAGCAGATGAAAGCTGTTGTGATTTTCCATCCAAGCCAAATAGAAGCAGCAGCAAGCTGTTCGTTCGTCGCGGAACGGGCTCGGGACGAGCGCGGCCCCTGCCCCCAGAGCGCTGCTGCCTGCGGCACGCCCCTGAACACTGCAAGCTGGACCTGGGGGAGAGCCCGGTGGAGGGAGCGGCAGACAGAAGAGAAAACCGTCCCCGTCCAGGAGCAGCTTCCAGCGCAGCAGCAGAGAAAGTTGGGGGGTTCGGCGTGAGAAGCCGGCAGTGAACAGGGATGCTGGGGTCACCGGGAGAGGCAGGGGACGGACGGGTGGGGCGCCCCCTCGACGGGGGCACTGCGGGGCTCTGTCCTACTGTGTTCCACCAGGGCCCTGTCCACACGCACAAAGGGGAAAGCGGGACCAGGTGGCCCGCTGGTGGGCACCGCTGACCAGGGCCGCAGGGGGCATTCTGCAGCGAGCTGGGGTCACCCTCCAGCTGGCCTGGGGCTCAGAATCGGCCTCAGACTCTCGGCCCCACGAAGTGCATGACGGAATCGCCGGTGAGGAGAAGGTGACGAGAAGGCCTGTCGCTGGGAGGAGGTAAAACGCCATCCTAGGACCTGCGCCTGGGCGGCCACGGCCCACTTGGGGGAAGAGGCAAGAACCGAGTGGAAGGAGCTTCCATGCCAAGGAGGAGGATGGGGAGGGGGAGAGGGAGGGGAGGGGAGGGGGAGGAGGAGCCTCTGCCTGCAGCTCTCTCTCGCGGGGCTGGGCCAGTGACCGGATGATGAGAGAAGGGAAACTACCAGCCTTGCTGGAACTAGCTATTGGCATCAGGGTGCTAAAAATAGATAATAAAGCCCAGCCTTCTGCAGAGTGTCTTGGAACGAGACCCTCTTCCTGCCTTGTAGCAGTGTCTATAAAAATGGAAAGAGAACATTGATAACTGGACCCCACATGGTGAGATGTTCCCGTGCACATATGCAGTGGGGGCCACTAGACAAAACGTGTGTGTGTTTTAGGATTTATTTATTTATGCACACAAGAGCTGGGGTGTCGGCCAGAGGTGGGGGGTTGGACTCCCCAAAGACAGAGTGGAGAGCAGAACAGGCGAAATTACTGAAATCCACTGCTGAGGGGAGCAGCGGGGAGACAGGAGAGGTCTGCTGCGCCCTGTGGGTCAGCTCCCTGGCTGGGGATTGAACTCATGCTGCAGTGGCTGTGGACAGCTTCTTAGGCTGAGACTTAACCCCTGAGCCCCCCAGGGAGGCGCACACGTGCTTATTTGTTAGAGGAGAAGATCCTACCTATGAAGATCCTACGCAAAGACCTTGCTAAAATTCTCGAAGGGAGAAACAAGTGCGTATGGCGTCTGCGGGAGAATCCGCGAGGCCGCCGCGCCCAAGCCGCAGTCCTGGCGCCAGGGAAGGAACCCGCCCCTGCACGCAGGGCCTCTGCGGATGGGTCGAACCAAGACAGGGCCCTGCAGGACCGGTGTGGGCCCGGATCCCAACTTGGGGCTTCGGGTGTAACCGGTGGCAGAGCCCTCCTCGGCTCCCGGGCGCCGAGTGGAGGGTCCTTTCTGCGGGTGACAGCGGCCAGCCACACCGCGTGCACAGCGAGAGGACACGGCGGGCACTCGGGGGCGGCGCTCGTGGGCCAGCTGCACACCTGTGTTGGCGGCCAGCAACATGGGCAGTCAAAAGCCCCCCAGTTGTTCAACTCCACTGCCATTCACCTGCAGAGTTTGGCAAGATACTCCAGATACTGGGAGATGAACGGACAGTCAGGGAGGGACTTCCCGTGAAGCCTCGTGTGTCAGGCCTTTCTGGAAGATCTTCCGGTGAAGGAAAAGTCCACATGAAGCCAGCTCTGGTGGATGAGGAATGAAAAGGGGTAGCAGTTTCCAAATCACGCAAATTGTGCTAAGAGTCACTTGGCGTGCCTGACGCCCTCGTCTGCCCAGCGTAGGGACACTGGGGACATTTTGTGCTGTGTCCACAGTCGCCAGGGCTGACTGCCCGCCGTGGACAGGCCCTGCCAAGGGCGCGTTAGGCTGTGGTTTGCCACTCCCCTCGTCCATCATGCGTGGCTGGGAATGCTCCTGGGAATGCTCCTGGGGACGCGCTCTCCAGCCTTCATCAGAAGGCTCCAGCACAGAAATCTTGCTCCGGTGTTGGCCCCAGGGCGCAAGCTTCCCACGAGCGTAGTCGGCGTCCAGAGCATCTCTGCTCCCACAAGCCCTGCCCATCCGAGAGGCCCCACCGCCGATTTCCACCCATATCCCACTGGGGACATGTTAGCAGCGGTTGGCTGGGCGAGAATTTACTAGCATGGCTCTGAAAACAAAACAAATTTTAATTTAGTTAAACCTGTGCTGAATCGGGTCACAGGAAAAGAACAGTCTTGTATGGATTTAAACTGTGGTTTGGCCAGTATTCTAGACACACATACCCCGAAAAAGAAAACAAAACCTTTTCTTCTAAAAGGAAAGTCATTTCAGAATGTGGTAATCCTCAGTAAAGAGGACAATAAGCTCATCTGTTGCTTTTTAAAAATAAATTTCAGCGATATTTTAATCTGAAAATAGCCCTCAACTATGTGCAATGGCTGCTACTACCCTCAGGAGTCTGACAAGGGGACGGAGGGTGAGTCTTCTGTCCAAGAGCATGAACCACTAGGCAAACATTTCCACACCGATTGGAAAATGTGTCGATGAATTATTTTTTAAGTGAATCAATTAAATAAGTTAATTTTTAAAACAGTAAATAAAGCCGGGCCTGTTTCATGCCTCATTCTCAGGTCCAGACTGAGAGGAAACACATGGCCAGCCACCAGCGCAGGCAGGGAAGCGATTTGGGGGAAGAGCGTCCCCACTCACAATGGGGTGCTCCAACCTCGAAATGAGGCACAGCTGACTGCTCACACTTCATTGACCAGAACTAATCAAGAGGTGTCACCACCCACGGAAAGGCCAGGAAGAGCCAACCTATACTGTGCACAGAAGTGGGGTGGGGGGGGGTGTCAGGAAAATTCCAGAGCAACCCTACTGCAAGTTTTATCTGTGAGCATCTCTGGATACTTACCAGCTTCTCAGGGCGGCCCAGATTTGGCCCTGCTCTCACTCAGGAGCTCGTCTGTCTTCCAAATGCATTTCAGCTCATTGCCCATTGCTGTGGTTGGCCCTGCTTCCTAAACCTGTGACTTTTTCAGGAGATCTGTGGCTCTTCTGATACACAGATGCACCCTCTCACCCAAGACTTTGAGAATGCACCTTATAGACATGTTTGGGATGAGAAATTGCACGGGTACTGATGGGGCCCCTCATTTGTCATCTTTATCAAAGAGAGCTTTTGGTCTGCTACTTCAATTACGTTCTCCCCTCATACATTAACTTATCAGAGGCATTGTATGAGATCTTAAAATCATGAATTTATGACTGATGTGAATGATTCATCTTATTGTAATCTTCTGTGAATATTATGATAGCCAAGAGGAAAGGGAAATTCACTGGTATGCTGTGAGATCTTTGAAAATCAAACTTTACTTTAAAAATAAATTTTATTGCCATAGGTATTCTTTTTGTGTCATTCCTCACCTTGATGAGGGTGTGATGGGCCCTTTATAATGAACATGAGCTGAATCATGCTGGAAGATGTCAAAATAAAATGAAGATTTCCAAAAAAGAGCTTCCTATAATTTTGCCCCCCCCCAAAAAAAAAGCAAATCACATCTCATTTTAGTAAGCAAATATTTCATTTTCTATAAACGAAATTATTTATATAATCGTCTGTAGTTTGTTACACCAGTCTATAACTGCGTTGAGTCTCTGATGGTTCTTTTATGCTCACTCTGTGTGCTTCACCGTGATCACTAAATCAAAAAAGTCAAGAATTATAAGACATGGTCTCAGATCTCCAGGATCTTACTTTTTGGTTAAGAAGAAAAGAGCTGGCAGAGATCAGGTTCACCAGAAGCCGAACTTGGGGTAAGGAACCATGGGCAATGAACTTGCTCCAAAGGAAGTCCTCCCCCACGCACCTGGTGCAAGATCCAAGGCAGAGGGCAGGGTAGAGGCCAGGCAGGGCTGCCACCTAAGGCAAACCCCACACAGGTAGCTTCATCCCAACCCTTGGGATCGTTCTGAAGTGTCACGCAAGCTCACAGTTGGCTAAAGCCACAGCAAAGGTGCTGGGGTTATGTACTCCTGACCATCTCACTCATGGACTGAGGTTCGCATCCAGGGACAGTCACCTCCAAGGTAATTCCAGCTCTCTGCACAGGGAATCAAACTGACCCCAGTGGGCCAAGGTCAGGCCGCCAAAGAAGTATTGCAGGTAATGGCCAGTGAAGGCTAAAGCATCCAGGTGCTGGAGGAGGGGCACACAGGAAAGCGGTTCCAGGGAATATGGGAGAGGCACTGATGGTACCAATTACAGTCCAGCCCTTGTGTAGTCCCAGTCCGCTCATATTAAGCTTACTTTATACTCTCATGGCGTCTTCAAGAGGTTGGTTAGTCACCATTTCCAGGGGAAACTTAAAAGAGAGGCTTAGCGGGATGACCTATAGCGCCCACGGCACCATCAGTCCAAGGTTACGGCTTAAGCACCGGGGCATCTCTTTCTGCTTCCATGAGAATTGTTTTCATACCATTTGTGACACTGACTTGCTGAGCTTGCTAACAGCCAGTGTATGACAGGTGACTCTGCCCAGCCCTGTCATGTTCCGAGGCCAGACTCTCCATGTCCCAAAGGACCCATGACGATGCCTCGGGAGGTTTGCGCAGGGCCCTTGGAGGTACATGGCATGGCTTCGCCAGAACTCTGGGTGTGGACTGCGACTCCCAGACTCCACACTACATCTGCGTCTACGCGACACTGTGTCAACGGATATGAGCAGTTATATGACCCAAGTTGTATGGGGTTGTTGCACGCACCTTGGACCTGCCACAAGCCTTCCCTTGCTCTGGATCTACTCAAAACCCACCTGCTCTTGCAAGCTGTCTGATTATAGACTAGTAGAGTATTTCCCATGAGTCCTATACACTAAGGACTATATACTGAGAGAGTATATCCCATATATACTATAGCCTATATACGAAGAGGATATATCCTATATACACTATAGACTATATACTAAGAGGGTATATCCTATATACAAAGAGGGATTATACTATATAGTATATAGTACATATGATAAACTATGTAGTATAATCCCTGTATATAGTACATATTATATACCATGTACTATATACTATATACTAAGAGGGTATATCTTATATACGAAGAGGGTATATCCCACATATACTATCTCCTATATACGAAGAGGGTATATCCCATATATACTAAGTCTTATATACTAAGAGGGTATATCCCATATATGTTATATCCTATATACTAAGAGGGTATATCCCATATATACTATATCCTATATACTAAGAGAGTATATCCATATATACTATGTCCTATATACTAAGAGGGTATATCCCATATATACTATGTCCTATATACTAAGAGGGTATATCCCATCTTCAAGACTCTTATAACAGAGCAAGTCTGACTTCTTCCTTAATGGCAGAGGGTACAGGCATAAACGCCACACCCCCTACTTCAGACTGAACGGCCTGCCCTCTCTAGGCCCCTGTACCCTCACCTGTATGGCAGGACCGTGACACCTAATAGAAATTGCCTCCCCCCTCTGAAGCACCCCCAGAGTAGTCACCACCCTCCGCTCCTCATGCCCTAGAAACAAGTCGCTAATACAGTGAGACCACGGGGCATTTTGGGGCGACCGGAGGGCTCATTCCCTTCCGTGCTAACACAGAACAAGACTGACCCAGTCACGAGGCACAGCCACAAATGTCCAGTGCCGTCCGTCCCGTGAGTAACGTGGACCAGATCCTCCTTGGATGGGGCCGTAAGAAGGCATCTCCCTCCAAGCACCACAGCAGAGCCTGGCGAGGGCCCCGCACCCACCTCAGAATGTGAGGCTGGAGTCTCCATGTGTGCTGTGTGTGATCTGTTCTCACCCTGTGATCCCCGTGTTTCTGCACCCCAGATGACCGATGCCACACAGACATGATGGCAAACACTCATCGCACCTGTGAGGCTTGGAGAGTGGTAAGAATCTTTGCCGTTCCAGAGGGAGGTGATTTTTTCCTTCATTACCTTGACTGGGCCAAGAGCTTGAGGGGCTTCATCTCCTGTCATGCCAGCTCTTCCTGCTCAGGCCAAGCAGTGAGGGGCCTGGAGCCTGCCAGGATGGATGCCAGTCTTATCCATCCGGATTATGCATTTGGGAGCCAGGAGGGTGACCAGGAAGCGGGCCCACGGCTCCATTAATGTGACAGGCCTGAGCCAGGACTCCAAAGGTCACCTGACCCCCTTCCCAGGTGAGCCGATAGAAACAGGGGCACCTAGTGCCCTATACCCAGTGGGCCCTAATGGATGTGTCTATCCCTTTCTTATAGGTGCTGTGTTCCTACATAAATGTCTGCACGTCCCCTGAAGGCCCTTGGGGATTGCTGCAAACTCAGCCGTCTTTGAAGTGCGGTCCTACCACAGTTAGGTCCCAGCCTTGAGTTTCATCCCAGCCTTCCCCGGGGCTGCTCCTAAGAAGAACTCTCACCTGCCCCAGGGCCTTGGAGCTCTCCCAGCTGGCCTCATTTGGCAGTCAGCTGACCGCCCCTTAACCCAGGCACAGCCACCCCACTCTCTGTCTGCACAGCGGTGCCCCCAGCTCTCTCTGACAACACTTCACCCGTGTCCTAGCTAAGTCCCTCATGGAAGTGACACCAGCACCGTGCAAACGCATGCCGAGATGACCAGCGCATCGCCCCAGAGGAGATGCCCTGTTGCCGTCCGTGAGGGCAGTGGCGGTGGCGGATGAAGGCGGCGGGTGGGTGGGTATAAAGCTGAGGAGCCAGCACCTGCTCAGAAGGCAGCATAGGGACCGAAGATGCCACTGCCTGGGTCCGGGGGCCTCTCCTCCCGGGTCCCAGAGAACACATCAGTGACGCCATAGGCTGTGTGCTGGGCGGCAGCTTGCTGCAGCAGCCCAGGGCTGGGCACGCTGGGGCAGACATTCAAGCACTTCAGTAACACCCAGAACAGACAAGATTGCTTTTCCAAGCTTTGTTTTTATTTTGAGGGTATGCATTTTCGGCTTATAATCAATTAAATTATATATGACTCCTGCCTGAATTTTTCCCCCTAAAAAGCATTTTTATTGTTCTTGTCATGTTGGGTAGCAGTCAGCGACGCTGGAAATAGGAAGCAGATGTTACACAAACAAAAAACATGGGAGAGAAACACGATTTTGAACTAACACTACTCAAATTACTGGTCCTCAGGGGCCTGCAGAAATTCGAGAGGGAAGCACATTTCCGGCAACTGACCACAGGGTCCTGGTACCTGCGCCCGCCCAGGGCGGAAGCCGGCTGCCCCTCCGCGCTGCCCTGTCCCAGGCGGCTGGCCTCTGGGAAAACTGGTACCTGCAGCCGAATTTGAAAGGCGGATACGACCGTTTGTGCAGTGGGGATAGAGAAAAATCCAGAGGAGTTGTATGGCACGGTCTCCTGCGAGGCAGGAAGGGAGCCGTCCAGCGGGAGCCGCAGGCGTCCGGCCTGGCGGGGGCTTTGGGGGGCGGCCGATCGGGTGCCCCCGCTGGTCCTCCAAGCCAGCAGCGAATCCGGGCGCGCGCCATCTCCTTCAAAACTGCTGCGTGGAAAGCCCAGTGCTAGTTGCTTCAACGCTGCCCAATCCACACTGTGATGAATATAAATAACATAAATACAGTATCAGGATGAAGTACACAGATTTAAAAGGCAGAAAATTACAGGATACCTCGACTTTAAATGAAGAGCTCAATTGATTTCTGCATTTTTCAGCAGAGCCTGAGCGCGCGGGGGCTGCCTGCGTACGGCGCGCACCTGCCGCTCTTCTCCCATACCCCGCCCCACGCGCCGACGTCAGGCCCCACGCGCCGACGTCACAACCCCATGTGCAGATGCCTCGGTGCCTCGCGCTGACGTCAGGTCCCACGCGCGGACATCACAGCCCCACACCACTGCCCCAGGCCCAGCTGTGCGCAGTTCTCCCGGCGGGGAAGCGCCCCCTCCTCCGGGAGCAGGTTCCAGAACCTCGGCGCCTGCCTGTGTGGCCTGGCAGAAGCCCACCGAGTCTCCACGATTGCTCTGCGCCCTTCCCTGGACTCAGGAAGCTGGTGCCCTGTGCAGCCACTGGCTTGGGCTCACACTGACCCTCTCACTCCTCCTCAGCCGAGCAGGTGCCCTCGGCTAGGGGCACCTTCTACGCCCCAGATCAACACCAAGGCCGAGGGCCAGTCCAGCGGACCAGCTTAGGCTGAAGGCTGGAACTGAGCAGTGTGGATGATTCGGGGTGCCAGATGCGGTGCGTCGCCGGCAGAAGCCCCCCCTTCCCGTCACCTGCGGCGGGCCGGCAGACGCTGCCTCACGCGCTGCCCACAAGCCTCGCAGCAATAATTAGCTCCGGAGCCTCTCAGCGACGCTCCTGCAGGAGTTAAAAAAAAAAGAACAAAGAAAAGCCCTCACTGAAAATAAGAAGACCTTTTTCCCTGTTTTATTTTTAACCTGATGTGTCGCAGTGCTGAATGTCAGCAGATTGTCATTAATGTCACTTTTCCTCGTGTTCCATATGTGATGTGACATATCATCTGACTGATGAAACCCGACGAACAATATGTCAACATAAAGAAGCACGCTCGGTCACAAACATGCTTCCAGAACATTAAATCGCACGGAAATGCATATCGAGCGTGCTTCCATAGGAGGAAAATCGAGTTGCATAGTTAACATGTCACATTTAGGTGTAACACCTTGGAGACCGGCAGCCGCCGCGCGTTGTCGAATGACCTATAAAATGCACATTATCAGCCCCTATCGATAGCTCCGATGGGGGGATGCACGCAGACCAGAAGCAAGAGGAATTGCCATGGGAAGTGATCCTTTCTCGGGGAAGCAAACAATTGTGGGAATGCACCCAGCACATTCATAAAAAGTGGGGGGAATAGACAAGCAGCCCATTCTTTTGATTTAAACACTAAGGAATATTGTTTCCTCACACTCTTCGGTCCTCGCCCTGCTGACACCATGGATGCAGCGGTACCTAGCCGGCCCCGGGACAAGACCCCGGCTCTGTGGGAAGACCTCCCAGCACTGCCCTGGCCGTGGGGCCTCCTGGAGACTTCTCTGACCATGGGGCCCTCCTCGACACTGCCCGTGAGGCTTCCCGGCACTGCCCTGGCCCGTGAGGGCCTCCTGGACATGGCCCTGGCCCTGGGGCCTCCATAGGACTGTGACCTGCAAGGAGAGCACGAAGCTGGCGCCGCCATGACCCCTGAGCCCCACCTCCAGGGTCCTCCTACGGGTCATCAGCTCCAAGAATTTGGTAATTTCTCAAAATCTTGCCCACGTTCCTCAGCCTTGAACCCAGCCCTGAACCTCCATCAAATAGTTCTGCGTCCTTCTCTGCCAAGCAGAGGCGTCAGCAGGCTGCTCGCCCTGCTGCCGCTCAGAGGCCTCTGTGCGCCGCCTCTGTCACGCAGGGGGTGCAGGGTGTCCACGCCCTGTCGAAGCTGGTACCTGACAGACAGCAGTGGCACCTGCCCCCACACACAGGGTCGCCCTCACTCCAGTCATGTGCTCCTTCTGTGTCCAGATCCCCCTCTGCGTTCTCCACGTGTCCCAAGGTGAATACTG
>PVIJ01018272.1:0-26812 GCA_004024925.1 Scalopus aquaticus | reverse complement strand
TAAGCTGATTTTATCAGGCCAGGAAGGGAAATAGGGGAAGGGATTAGTTGTTCTTTGTTCAAACATTAACCCTTGAGGGGCAAGGACACTTCGTTGTTTCAAGGATATCTCGCTGCCAGGAGCTAATGAGTAAGGCCAATGCATGCAGGCGTGGTGGAGAAACTTAGTTACTGTTCTCCTGAAATTATACTTAAATTTATTTGCAAGAAGAAATATCGCATCCTGACTTTGGGAACACTTCTTTGAAGGCTCCACCCATAGAGTGACCTTGTCAAGACAATATGGGGGCCCAGGCTGCGACAACTCTTGAGGTATTAGTGTCTGAAATTTAAAATATGAGGGAAACACATGGTTGGCAATCAGAATCTGAGGAGAAACCATGTCTCTAAGAGAAAAAAGTGACAAGAACACTCTTGGGGTATTTGTGTCTGAAATTTAAATTCTGAGGGGAAACGGCCCCTTGGCTATCAGATCCTGATGAGAGGCCATGTCTCTAAGCGATGAATGTGACAAGAGTAATTTTGGGGTATTAGTGCCTGAAATTTAAAATCTGAGGGAAAAGGCCACCTTGACATTCAAAATCTGAGGAGAAGCGATGTCTCTAAGAGGCAAACGTGACGAGAGTACTCTTGGAGTATTAGTGTCTGAAAAGAAAAATATGAGGGAAAAGACCCCCTTAGCATTCAGAATCTGAGGAGAAGCCATGTCTC
The DNA here is from genome assembly GCA_004024925.1 of Scalopus aquaticus. Taxonomy (NCBI): domain Eukaryota; kingdom Metazoa; phylum Chordata; class Mammalia; order Eulipotyphla; family Talpidae; genus Scalopus; species Scalopus aquaticus. The sequence continues at coordinate 26,102 of PVIJ01018272.1, read as the reverse complement.
TAAGAGACAAGCGAGATGAGTACTCTTGGGGTATTACTGTTTGAAATTGAAAATATGAGGGATAAGTCCACCTTGGTGGGCCTCCCTGGTGGCGCAGCAGTTAAGCGCTGCGCTGTGGAGCTGTCGGCAGCGGCGACGCAATTTCAACGCCCGGCCAGGGAGATTCCCACATGGTGTGGCAGACGTCTCCTGCCTCCCCCGCTGCTCCCCTCAGCAGTGTATTTCTGATCTGCCTGTTCTGCTCTCCACTCTGTCTCTGGCGAACCCTCTCACCGCCCCACGCCTCTGGCCTGTACCCCAACTTGTATGCATAAATAAATAAATCTTTAAAAAAAAGTCCACCTTGGCAATTAGAATCTGAGGAGAAGTTATGTCTCTAAGAGACCAATGTGGCAAGCATACCTTTGGGGTATAAGTGTCTGAAATTAAAAGTTTGTGGGAAAATGCCCCCTTGCAATCAGATTCTGAGGAGAAGCCATGTCTCTAAGAGACAAACGTGGCAAGAGTACTCTTGGAGTATTAGCGTCTGAAATTAGAAATCTGAGGGAGAAGTCTGCCTTGGCAATCTGAATCTGAGGAGAAGCAATGTCCTAAGAGAAAAACGTGACAAGAGTATTTTTGGGGTATTAGTGTCTGAAATTAAAAATCTGAGGAAAAAGTCCACCTTGGCAATCAGAATCTGAGGCAAAGCTACATCTCCAGGGCGAAATGTGAGGAGAGTATACCTGGGGTATTAGAGTCTAAAATTTAAAAACTGAGGAAAACGACTACCTGAGAACCAGATTCTGGGAGGAGCCAGGTCTCTAGTGGAAAAATGTGAGGAGATACGCTTGGGGTATTAGTGTCTGAAATTAAAATCTGAGGGAAAACGACCTCTTGGGAATCAGAATCTCAGGAGAAAGCAGGTCTCTAGGAGAAAAATGTGGTGAGATTATTCTTGGGGTATTTGTGTCTGAGGTAGAAAATTTGAGAGAAACCGACATCTTGAGAATCAGTATCTGACTGGAAGCTAGGTCTCTAGGAGAAAAATGTGCTGAGAGTACTCTTGGGGTATTAGTGTCGGAAGTAAAAATCTGAGGATAAAGTACCCCTTGGAAATAAGAATGAGAAGACAGGGCTCTAGAGGAAACAAGTGAGGAGAGCACTCTTGGGGTATTAGTGTCTCAAATTAAAATTCGGTGGGAAAATGACCCCTTGGGAATCAGAATCTGAGGAGAAATCAGGTGTTTAGAAGAAAAATGTGAGGAGAGTCCACTTGGGGTATTTGTGTCTAAATTAAAAATCTGAGGGTAGGGCCTCCCCGGTGGCACAGCGGTTGAGCGCTGCGCTGTGGAGCTGTCGGCAGCGGCGACGCGAGTTCGACGCCCGGCCGGGGAGAGTCCCACATGGTGCGGCGGACCTCTCCTGCCTCGCCCGCTGCTCCCCTCAGCAGTGTATTTCTGATCTGCCTGTTCTGCTAGCCGCTCCGTCTCTGGTGAACCCTCTCGCCGCCCCACGCCTCTGGCCTGTACCCCAGCTTGTATGTATAAACAAAAAATAAATCTTTAAAAAAAAAATCTGAGGGTAAACGACCCCTTGAAATGAGAATATGTGGGGAAACCAGGTATCTAGCGGAAACATGTGACGAGAGTACAAGTGGAGTATCAGTGTCTGTGGTAAAAAATCTGAAGGAAATAGACCTCTTGGAAATCAAAATCTGAGAAGCCGGGACTCCAGGGGGGAAATGTGATGAGCGTATTCTTGTGGTATTAGTGTCTGAGGGTAAAAATGTGAGGGAAAACGACCCCTTGGGAGCCAATATCTGAGGATAAGGCAGATTTCTTTGGGAAAAATGTTACTTGAGTACTCCTGGGCTATTAGTATATGAGGGCGAAAATATGAGGGGAAAAGACCATTGGGAATCAGAACCTGAGAAGCCAGGTTTCATTGCTAAAAATGTTAGGGAGTGTTCTGGGGGTAATACTGTGGGGGGTAAAAAACTGAGGGAAAAGGACCCCCTGGGAATGAGAATCAGAGAAGCCATGTCTTTGGAGGAAAATGTGACGAGATTACTCTAGGGGTATTAGTGTCTAAAATTAAAAATCTGAGGAAAAATGACCCCTTGGGAACCAGTATCTGTGCAGATTTAGTCGGGGAAATGTTACTGGAGTAGTCTAAGGGTACTCTTTTCTGAGGGTAAAAATCTGAGGAAAAACGACTCCTTGGGAATCAGAATCGGTGGAGAAGCCATGTCTCTTGGAGAAAAATGTGGCACCCATACTCTTGAGGTATTCGTGTCTGAAATTAAAAATCTTAGGGAAAATGACCCCTTGGATACCAGATTCTGAGGAGAAGCCTGGTCTCTAGGGGGAAAATGTGACATGGGTACTCTTGGTGTATTAGTGTCTGAGGGTAAAAATCTGAGGGAAAATGACTCATTGGGAACCAGAATCTGAGGAAAAGGTAGATGTCTTCAGGAAAAGTGTCACTGGAGTAATCTTGGGGTTTTACTGTCTGAGGGTAAAAATCTGAGGGACAGGACTCCTTGGAACCAGAATATGAGAAGCCATGTCTCTAGGAGAGAAAAGTAACGAGAGTACTATGGGTATGAGAGTCTCAGGGCAAAAGTCTGAGGGCAAATGACCTCTTCAGAACCATATTCTGAGAGGAAGTGATGTCTCTAGAGGTAAAATGTGACTAAAATACTCTTGGGGTATTAGTGTCTGAGGGTAAAAATCTGACCAAAAACGACCCCTTTGGAACCAGTATCTGAGGATGACCCAGGTCTCTAGGAGAAAAAATGACAAGAGTACTCTTGGGGTATTAGAGTCTAGGGTAAAAATCAGAGGGAAAACTACACCCTGGGAACCAGAATCTGAGAAGCCAGGTCTCTAGGGGATAAATATGACATGAGTACTCTTGGGGTACTACTGTCTGAAGATAAAAATGTGGGGGAAAATCACCAGAAGGGAACCAGATTCTGAGGAGATGCCAGGTCTCGAGGGGGAAAATGTGATGAGAGTACTCTTTGGGTTTTACTGTCTGAGGAAAAAATTCTGAGGGAAAATGACCCCTTAGGAACCAGAATATGAGGAGAAGACAGGTCTCTATGAAAAAAAGGTGACGAGACTACTCTTGGGGTATTAGAGTCGAGAATAAATATCAGAGGGAAAACCACCCGTTCAAAACCAATTCTGAGGCAACACCAGATCTCAAGGGGGAAAATGTGAGAGAGTACCCTTGGGGTATTACTGTCTGAAGACAAAAATCTGCGATAAACGACCCCTTGGGAACCAGAATATGAGGAGGAGCCAGTTCTCTAGGAGAAAAAAGTGACGAGAGTACTATGGGGTATGAGAGTCTGAGGGTACAAAATGAGAGTAAATGACTTCTTGGGAACCATATTCTGAGGGTAAGTGATGTATCTGAGGGGAAATGTGATAGAGTGCTCTTGGGGCATTAGTGTCTGAGGGTAAAAATCTGAGCGAAAATGACCCCTTTGGAATCAGTATCTGAGGAGAACCAGTATCTCTAGGAGAAAAATAAGACAAGAGTACTCCTGAGGTATTTGTGTCTGAAGGTAAAAAATTCAGGGAAAACTACCCGCTGGCAACCAGAAACATACGATAGGCCAGTTCTCCAGGAGAAAATGTGACGAGAGTTCTCTTGGGATATTACTGTCTGTGGACAAAAATGTGAGGGAAAACCACCCATTATAAACCATTCTGAGGTGACACCAGGTCTCAAGGGGGAAAATGTGTTGAGAGCACTCTTGCGGTATTACTGTCTGAGGATAAAAATCTGAGGTAAAACGACCCCCTGGGAAACAGAATTTGAGAAGCCAGATATCTAGGGAGAAAAGTGATGAGAGTTCTCTTGGGGTATTAGAATCTGAGGGTAAAGATCTGAGGGAAACCACCCGAGGAGAACATGATTTTGAGGAGACACCAGGTCTCTAGGGAAAAAATGTAACGAGAGTACTTTTTGGGTTTTACTGTCTGAGGAACCTTGGGAACCAGAATATGAGGAGAAGCCAGGTCTCTAGGAGAAAAAAGTGACGCAAGTAATCTTGGAGTATTAGAGTCGAGGATAAAAATCTGAGGGAAAACGAGCTCTTGGGAACCAGATTCTTAGGTGAAGTGAGGCCTCTTGGGGAAAAATATGACTACAGAATTCTTGGGGTATTCGTGTCTGAGGGTAAAAATCAGAGGGAAAACGACCCCTTGGGAACCAGAATCTGAGAGTAAGCCAGGTCTCTACAAAAAAAAAAAATGTAACGAGAGTACTCTGGGGGTATAAGTGTGGAAGGGTAAAAATTTGAGGAAAATCGACCCCTTGGGAACCAGAATCTGAGAAGACAGGTGTCTAGGAGGAAAAATGTGACGAGAGTACTCTTGAGGTATTTGTGTCTGAGGGTAAAAATCTGAGAGAAAACCATCCGCTGGCAACCAGAAACTTAGGAGAAGCCATGTCTCAAGGGGAAAAATGTGACAAGAGTACTCTTGGGGTATTACTGTCTGAGGGTAAAAATCTGAGAGAAACCAACCCCTTGGGAACCAGAATATGAGGAGAAGCCAGGTCTCTAGGAGAAAAAAGTGACGCGAGTACTAGGGGGTATGAGATTCTGAGGGTAAAAATCTGTGTGCAAATGATCTCTTGGAAACCATATTCTGAGGGCAAGTGATGTCTCTTGGGGAAAAAATGTGCCTAGTGTACTCTTGGGGTATTAGTCTGAGGGTAAAAATCTGAGAGAAAACGACCCCTTCAGAACCAGGATCTGAGGAGAACCCGGTGTCTAGGAGAAAAATATAATGAGAGCACTCTTGAGGTATTAGAGTCTGAAGATAAAAATCTGAGGAAAGGGCCTCCCGGGTGGTGCAACGGGTTAAGCGCAGCGCTGCGGAGCTGTCGGCAGCAGCAGCGCTAGATTGATGCCCAGTCCAGAAGATTCCCACATGGCGCAGCAGAGCTCTCCTGCCTCTCCCGCTGCTCCCCTCAGCAGTGTATTTCATCCAATCTGCCTGTTCTGCTCCCCATTCTGTCTCTTGTGATTCCTCTCACTGCCCCACACCTCTGGCCTGCACCCCAGCTTGTATGCATAAATAAATAAATCTTTTTTTAAAAGTTAAAAAAATTAAAAATCTGAGGAAACCTATTCTTTGGGAACAAGATTCTGTGGAGAACCCAGGTCTCTAATAGAAAAATGTGGCGAGAGTACTCTTGGGGTATAAGTGTCAGAGGGTAAAAATGTGAGGGAAATTGACCACTTGGGAAACAGATTGTGAGGAGAAGCCATGTCCCTTGGGGAAAAATGTGACGAGAGTACTCTTGTAGTATTAGAGTCTGATGGTAAAAATCTGAGTGAAAACGACCTCTTGTGAACCAGAATCTGAGGAGAAGCCAGTTCTCTAGGAGAAAAATGTGATGAGAGAACTCTTGGGGTATCAGTGTCTAAGGGTAAAACTTGAGGGAGAAGCACCCCTTGGGAACCAGGTTTGAGGAGAAGCCAGGTCTCTCGCAGAAAAATGTGATGAGAGTACTCTTGATGAGTATATGTTGATGAGTGTTATGTCTTCCTGCTGTACTGTCCCCTTTATCATAATGTAATGACGATCTATGTCTCTTTTTACCTTAAGTTTGAAGTCTATTTTTTCTGCTGTAAGTATAGCTGTCTCTGCCTTCTTTTTGGTCCATATGATTGTAGGATTGTTTTTCCAGCCTTTTACTTTCAATATATGTTTATCTTTTACATTTAAATCTGTTTCCTGTGGACAGCAGAAGGTTGGGTTCTGTTTTTTGACCCAGCCTGCTACTCTGTCTTTTTTTTTTTTAAGATTTATTTTTTATTTATACATACAAGCTGGGTACAGGCCAGAGGTGTGGGGTGGCGAGAGGGTTCACCAGAGACAGAGTGGGGAGCAGAACAGGCAGATCAGAAATACACTGCTGAGGGGAGCAGCGGGCGAGGCAGGAGGGGTCTGCCGCGCTGTGGGACTCTCCCTGGCCGGGCGTCGAACTCGCGTCGCCGCTGCCGACAGCTCCACAGCGCAGCGCTTAACCGCTGTGCCACCAGGGAGGCCCTACTCTGTCTTTTTATTGGTGTTAGTCCATTTACATTTATAGTTAATATTGATATCCTGGCGTCTGTATTCGCTATTTTGTTTGTGATTTTGTTCTTGACTGTATTCTGTTCTTCCTAGTCATTCCTCTGTTGGTTTTAGCTTCAGGACTTCTTGTACTGTTTTTTGGAGTGTGGGTTTGGTAGTAATTAATTTCTGAAGTTTCTGTTTGTCTCAGAAGGTCCTTATTTTTTCTTCATAGAGGAAGGAGAGCTTTGCAGGGTCAAGTATTCTTGGTTGACATTTGTTGACATGGAGTTTGTTAAATATGTCACTCCATTCTCATTTGCCTGTAGTGTTTCTTCGGAGAAGTCTGATGTTACCCTGATTGGCTTTCCTTTATAGGTTATCTGTTTCTTCACCCTCGTAATTTTCATTATTTTTTCGTTGTCATGGACTCTTAACAGCTTTACTATTACTTGTCTTGTTGTTGTTTTCCTTTCATTGTAGTTATTTGCTGTTCTGGCTTCCTGTATATAGATTTTCATTTCCTTCTTCATTTTTGAGAAGTTCTCTTCAATTATCTCCTTGAATACTTCCTCGGTTCCTTGGTCTCCTCTCCTTCTGGGATTTCTATGACTCTTATATTTCCGTTCTTCATAATTTCAGATGTTCTTGAAGTGTTTCTTCATTTTTTTTCCTTTGTACTTCTCTTTCCTTTTCTATTTTGGTTCTTTTTATGGCTGTATCTTCGAGAGTACTGATTCTTTCTTCCATTTCTATTCTATTTTTGTGGCTTTTCCCAGAGTTCTTGAGCTCCTCTACTAATGTTTAAATATCCTCCACTTCCTTCAATTTCTTCTTTAGGGAGTCATTCTCGTTCCTCAGTTCTGTTTATATTTCTTTCCTTTTCTACATTTTCATTTAATTCTATAATTTTTTCATTATGGCTATTTTGAATTCTTTATCTGGCAGACAGATGATATATTCTTCTATAGTCATATTATTGGATTCTGGATGTTGACTTTCTTTCTGCGGTGTATTGTTCCCAGAAGGACTATTTAGATGGCTTGTATTTTTCTTTCTTCCTATTGTTTGCCGTCTGTTTTGCTCTGTCCGTAGTGCACCATTACCGCTGGTGCTGATGGGCATGGCTTCTGATTTCTCTTGTTGAGGTGCAAATGTTTATACCTGGTGTCTGAGCTGCTGTGGTTGGTGAATAGAGGTGTAGGGGTGGATTCTTGTATTTTCCCCTTCTGTTGTATTCATCTGTACCCCTGCTCTAGACAGGTAGTATTTCCTGTCGCTCTTCCCAGGATGTTGGAGGCTACTGGCCTTGGGACTTGGGGGGGGGGGATCCTGCAGTTCCCACTTGGGTGCATGTCCAGACACTATTCTACTCGTTGATGTTGTTTTGAGCTGTGATTTGCTCCAGAAGCCCCTGCTTTATCAGCCCCCACTTTGTAGGATGGGGTCTGACATCTCAGCCTGTGGTCGTCCAGAGTCTCGTGTTGCGCAGTGCATCTCCAGACCTATTCCAAGGCCAGGTCCGCTGGAAGGTGCTTGCAGGCTGGATGGGATATACTTCTCTGTTGAGCTGTTTGGTCCCTCTAGGCCTGCCTTGTAGAAGTATAGTATCAAAAGGCATAAGGAGTGAAAAAAGAGAGAAGTGGAGAGAGGAGGGTGCTGTGGGAATGTAAGAGGAGCAAAGGTGGGAGAATAAAGAAAGGAGCCGGATAGGGGGAAGAGGAGAGAGGAGGAGAAGTGACAGAAGAAGAGGAGAGAGTAGTAGTAAAAATGTTATATGGGGAGAAAGTATAAAACTGGAGGGAACAGAAAACATGTAGTAAAGGAGGAAGGGCATGTAAGACAACCAAATGGCCAGTAGACAAACAAACATACAGGTTAGGGGAGAGTTGCGTCTCAGAGCTCTGATGGCTCCCAGTGAGGTAGATCTTGCTCTTTTAGTCTGTTCCGCTGAGGAGAGTTGTATGACTAAGCAGGATAGTCTTCTCAGAGTCCTCTGTCTTCCTTTGGTGTGTTGGAGCCAATATAGAATGCATTCTGCGAGGAGAGTTGTTAACTGTGAAGTGTCCAACAGTCTCTGATAGTCTCCACTGCAGTTGTGAGTTTGGGAGAATCAGCGTCTTTCTGTTTCCCTGAGGTAGCGGGGCTGGTGTGGGGGCTCCTGAGATCTCCCTCCCCTGGGGGCTGTGGTATCTAGAGGCCCCCAATGTAGGGTCCAGCCTTACAAGGCTTGACCTCATGCCTCTCCCACTGGTGGTTGAATTATATGACCTTTGGGGGAAACAGTTACAGCGTCTGGGTTTCAGACGTGGGTGGTTTTGTTCTGATCACTAGGTGGCGCCAGAGACCGTCTCCTAAGCTTTCAGGGCTGCGCTCCTTCGGCTCATTTGGGAGGTCTCCTGGAAGGGGAAAGGGGAAGGTCTCCGCATTAATGGGTCTCGCACACAGTCCTGTGCCTGACCTGCTGCCCCCCACACCTGTCACTATACGGAATTCTCAGAAGTCTCAGGAATCTCCTGTGGTCTCCAGACTTTTTCTCCTCTTCTTTTCCTAGGTGGAGTGGGTCAGCTTTGTAGGTGGGGGAGGGGAGAAGCGTTCCAGATCGATGATACCCACCCCCACTCCCTTCCCCTGTCGTTCTTAATTTCCCTCTGCGCCTGTTGGGTCACCATCTTCATCCATTACGTCTGGGACCTGTCAGGAATTCACTATTTCTCCCTACCAATTGTTTTTATGGGAGAGTTTAATCCTAGCATCCCTTTGCCACCATGTTGTCACTTGCCACAAAGATAGACTGATAAAAGAAAAATCAGTTCTCCACACCCAGCCCGCCTCTGGGCCCACCCCGGGCTAGCCTTGCCCTCTCCCTCCAAGGAGTCCCCAGGTCAAAGGGGACGGCAGCTCCCTGCTGGGTCCCGAAGAGACCCCTCCAGCAGGAACTCCGCCCCGAGCCCGGGGACACGCTCCCGGGCTGGGCAGGTGCTGCTGGCCAGTGGGTGGGCGGCGGCGGGACGCACCTGGAAAGCGCTCGGGTGGCCACGCCCACCCGGACGTCTTGCTAATCCTGACAGCTTGGACATTCCAACTGAAAGCAAATAGCCCATGTCTCCCCCAAAATTAGCGTCAGTGCAAGTTCCAGGAAGCCACAAGGCGCCTGCCAAACTGAGAACTCGCCCCTCCTCCCGCGGCCCAGGGCTTCCCTTGGGCGTTTGCCGCCTTACTCGTCCTCACCACCAGAGGGCGCGCGCAGACCGCGCCTCCAAGCTCTGCCCCAGGTTTTCCCAGCGCGGCCAGGCCGGCGTGTCCCCTCGCCCGCTGGCTGCTAAAGGCCGAGCAGCCAACGTGCCCAAGCTGCGGCGGATGGTGACTTACCACAAGGACGCGGCGGTTATGGCTTTGGTTCACAAAAGAGCATCTTCACCCTAGAATCAATTTTAGCCTTGCGGGAGTTGATGACGTCCCTGTGAGTAGGGCAACCTCACCTGCTCCAGCCACAGCACCTGCTCCAGCGGTCTCCGCTGCTCCAGCAGACTCAGCTCCTCCAGGAGCCCACTCTTTGTATTCTTCCATGTTGGTGGCTTTCCCTTCCACGCCCTTCCCCTCACATAACCCTGAGCAATCTTGACACTTTATACTGACCCTGCTTTTCCCCGGAATCCCCTTACCTGCTTCAGCGATCCCTGCAACACCTGGGCTAAGGTAAGTAATCACCAAGGCCCTCACCATCATCGCAGGGACAGCGACCATCCCTCTGTCCACAGCCACAGCCGCGCCGGGGTGCAGAGCCTGCAGCCCCACAGTAGCTCCGCCTTCGCCCCTTCCTCCCTGGGCGTGGCTGGCGGCGTGATCTTCGGGGACCGCGCTGCGCCCCTAACCGTGGTTTCCCTGAGGCCCAGGGCAGGCCCAGTCACACTCCGCACCCTGCGCCCAGACACGGGGCGGCCGGCGGGCGAGCCCGCAGGGGGCCAGGGCCGCTGTCCCGCCCGCCGTCCCGGCTTTTCTCCGCCTTCCTTTCTCCGCCAGGACAGGTCACGGGCAGGCAGGAGATTCTGCGTCTTCCGCGTGCGAAGGATCCTGCCGCTCGGGATAGTTCCCGTCAAACAGCTTCACACCTGAGCCTGCAGCCCGGGATGCGGGCGGGCCCCAGGGACGCCGGTCCTCTGAGTTTGGCAAAAAGTACGTGTGAATCGACCCATTCTCCCACTGCCAAGATCTAACCGGACAGAAGCTGAGATAAGCCCCACGAGGCTGCCAGATGAAGCTTTGGCGTCCCCGACAGGAGGAGAGAGGCTTTGATATATAATGTGGGAAAAGGCGAAAGAAGATGGTGGGAGTGGGGGTGCCAGGGGCAGGGCACACCCCCCCATGCAGGTGACAGGTCAGCGAAAGCGCCCCTCCCCCCGCCGGGAGGCCAGCACGGCCACAACAACCACAAAGGCTGCGGTCCGCGGCTCCCCACTCAAAGAGGGCAGCAGGGGCCTCGGGCCGCAGGAACAAGCGCCCCGGAGCGGGCTGCGTGGTGCGGAGGAAGGGGCCCATGGCGATGGGGCGCAGCCTCAGGAGGGCAGGCGGCTCCTGACCCCGCAGGTGTGTGGGGAGGGCCATGGGCAGGTGTCTTGCCGACTGGCCAGTTCCGCTGAAGGTTGCATCCAACGCTGGCGCACAGGCCTCGAAGCCCCACTGCTTGGCCTCCCTGCTGAGAAGCCCGTCTGGGGGCCGAAGTGGCTCCTTTGAAGTGAGCTGCCGGGTGTGGGTGGCAGGACACGTGGCGGTGCCCTGCGTGGGCACCCAGGCTGGCTGGGCACAGAAGAGGGGAGTTGCTCTCTGCATGAGTATGATGTTGATTTTTAGGGAGACCAACGCCGTGAAATGCCCCACGTTGGGCGCAAGATGATGTCGATTTTTAGAGTTGATGGAGAGCAGGGTTCTTGGTTCACTCTGGAAAAGGCTTCCCCAGAGCTCCCTTCTCAGCAGCATGCGGCGAGTTTCTCCACGACACAGACTCGTCAAATGTGTCTAAAGGGCAGTTTTACTCAAGAAAGAGACGGCAGAGCAGAGAGCACTTGCACAGACACAGCGGGCAGGAAGAGCTGCCCGAGAGGGACAGGCCTGCTGCGGGGCCTGCATGGTCGTGGGGGGCAGCCCTGAGGAGTCCCGCCCTGCTGAGGGAGGGCAGTGAAGAGAAGTCCCGGCCTGGACAGGTCACGGGCAGGCAGGAGGCCGCCGCCCTGCAGAGGGACCGAGAGTTGGTGGCAAGAAGCCCCAGCACAGTCGCGGGCGGGCAGGAGGGAGGCTGCCCGGCCAGTGCAGGGATGGCCCTGAGGTCGCACCCATGGTTTTCCCTTAGGGAGGGGCTCACTCTTCCGGGAGTGGTTTGTTTGTCGTTACTCAGGATTAGAAAGGGGCCAGAGACTGTTTTGACACTCCTTACACTCCCTGCAGCCTCTGATGCCTGCTTGAGGTGATTATGTTAATCCCTTCTACCCCACCTCCTGCTGGATCCCGTGTCCTCCATCATTGGGAACACAGAACCGCTGAGTGCACCAGCCCGGACCCCTGACACACACACCCCCCCCAAGCCACAGAAACATCAGGTGCAACAGGTACACCGCAGCAGAGCCTGGGGACAGGACGGCCCGCGCGTCCGCCAGCGGCCACACGGGGGCGCCAGAGGACAGCAGGGAGGCGAGGCCAAGAGGGGACTGAGGGGCTGCAGGAGGAGCGGAGAGGGGAGGGGAGGAGGGGAGGACGGGAGGGGGAGGGCAGCGGAGATCAGGAGAGGGAGCGGGGTGAAGGAGGGGAGGGGTGAGGGAGGAAGGGGAGCTGGAGGATGGCAGCCTCGTGGTCTGAATGGGCTGGGGAGCCCCAGGGGCGCCCAGAAGCCCCTACCTCCTCCCTGCCGACTGGCTTCAATCTGGTGCCATCCGAAGAGCCACTGGCCGCAGACCAACCACTGCCCCAGCCCTGAAGCCCAGGAGGGTCCCCCTGGTTCCTGCAGGAATGGACCCCCAGGGCCTGCCCAGCCGATTCAGGGGCAGGGGGTCTTTTCAGCCCTGCAGCCCAGCTGACCTTGGGACAGGGACCTTGGGAGGTGGGTCCTCGGAGGGCAGCCTGACGTGCACACCCTGCAGGGTGGGAGCTGGAGCCGCGGGAGGGGACAGCGCAGGACAGGGTGGGAGCTGGAACCGCGGGAGTGGGGTGAGGCCGGCCCTCAGCCTGCGCCATCCCTGAAGGCCCAGCAGAGGGCCAAGGCTCAACCCCTCCCCGCACCACCTCTGGAGGGCCAAGGGGGGAAGAAGTCGCCTGCTGGAGCCCACAGGGGCAGGGAGAGCTCCCCCCTCTGCCCGTGGGGCCCAGGGGCAATTTCCTACATGCCTGCAGTGGCCCCAACCCGGGGAGTCCCCAGAGCCACACCCCACTCGAGGAAGGAGGAGGGAAGAGGTGCAGGGAGACCCCAGACCTGCCGGGACAGGGCGGGCACCACCTGTGAGCTGCCCCTGAGGTGCCAGGACTGACCACTACCTGGTGTCCAGCGGAGCAGTGCCCGTGGCTGCAACTCAAGTGGACGGGCCACCAGGCTGAGGCTGGAGCACAGACTCGACCCGTTCATCAGGAGACTGGAAAGGTGCTGGGGGGACACGGCCCCTCCGAGACTGCCCGTGGCCAGCGCCGGGCAGCTCCGGGCCAGGAGGGAGGCAACACCACAGCAGATGCCATGTCCCAAGGGGGAAGGTGGCGGGCCGGGCTCCGAGACCCCCACGTGCCCAGGCCGCGGTGGCGGCCAGGGGCCGTCGGAAGCCCCCCACCAGCAGGTCTTCACAGCCAGGGACAGACGCCCGAGGAGGAAGGACAGGGCCAGCCCTGGTGCGGGGGACCCCGAGGCGGGCCGGGCGGCCAAGGAGATGGTCAGAGGCTCTGGGCTTCCTCCCAGCGTGCCCAGGGCAGAGGCACCTTCAGGGCAGGCCTGGTGTTGGAGGACCCCCAGGTCCCGCCTCCGGGCCCTCCCCGGCACCGCACCTCTGACCCTCCGGGGAGCCTCCCACGCCTCTCCCAGCCTCCCCGGGCCTGGGCGCGCCCTGCCCACGAAAGGCGAGTCCCTGGAGGCGCCGCAGGTGAGGTGCGGAGGACGCGCGGGGAGGGTTCTTAGAACGAAGCAGCTGCCGGTGTCAGGGGCTGTGCAGTGTCCCATCAGCGGGGTTCGAACGTCAGCAAAGATGAATGCCGGGGGTGACCGAGGCAGCAGACCCCACCTCCCGCCTTCGCTCTCAGCCAGCCCCGTGCGCTGGAGTCACCTTTATTTTATTGGATGAACACGCACATACAGAAAGACCTGGGACACGCGTGACAGCTCAGAGGACAGGCATGGGGACACCCAGAAGACACGCTCACGTCGAGGAGGGCACGAAGCAGGACGCGGAAGCAGGACTGACCTCAGTGGGCAGGGTGGGGGCTGCGAGGGCCACGGACGCGCTGCTCCCCTTCACCCGGGGCGCCGGGGCGGGGCCTCCAGGGCGGGGCCTCTCGGGGATTGGGCTCAGAAGCGCTGGGGGGTGTCGGGGCTGACCCTGTGCAGGTAGATCACCCAGAGGATGAAGAGGATCATGGACACCCAGATCCACGTCTCCTCGCAGGCCTCGGAGCGCGGACCGCAGCAGCCGGGCCCGCAGCAGAAGTCCTCGCGGTGGAAGTCGGGGCCCCGGCGGCGCGACCGCGACCGGGGCCGCCTGCGCTTCCGGTAGTAGCGCGCGGCCAGGGCCTCGGCCAGCGGGCCCCTGCGCTTGATGACGTCGAAGACCAGGAAGGGAAGGGTGATGGAGCCCTTGCTCATGGAGACGGGGTCGTCGTCGTCGGCCGCGCCCCGGGGGGCGCGCGCCCCCTTCGCCCTGCCGGTCATGATGTCCTGGCCGTTCACGTCGTCAGTGAAGATGAAGGGGAAGGTGATGGCGCCCTCGACGTCGCTGAAGGGATCCTTGCCGGTGAGGATGGTGGCCAAGGACAGGGGAAAGGTGATGGAGCCCTCCCCGTTGTCCATGAGGCCGATGATGTAGGACACGGGCAGGGCTGCGCTGGCCGGGGTGGACATGGCCCCCCGGCCTTTGAAGATGAAGCCCCTGACCTCAAAGGGCTTGACGTTGAGGAGGATGCCCTTGCCCTGGAAGACCGGCTCCTTGATGCTGATCGGGAGGCCTTGGCCCCGAGGCGCGGCCATGGACTTGGCGGGCAGGTAGATGGAGCCCTGGCCGATGGGCAGCAGGCCCCCCGCGTCTGCCGTGAGCCCGTAGTCGCGGGGCCCCTGGAGCCTGGCCGCGCCCACCAGGGAGAACGGGACGGTGACCACGTCATCCTCGCTGAAGAAGGTGCTGCTCTTGGCCAGCGGACTCCGGATGAAGTCGGACACGGAGAAGGGGATGGGGAGGCAGTTGGGGGCGCAGCCCCGGGCGCGCTCCACCACGGGGCCGCTGCTGAGGCTGAGCAGCTGCTGGCCGGAGGCGGGGGCCGCCCAGCCGCCGTCGCTGTACAGCGTGTACCTGCCCTTGATGGTGCCGGGTGTCTCGGCCTCGGGGCCCCAGGCGGGGTCCGGGGGCTTCTGGAAGAAGCAGACGCCCAGGTCGCAGGCCTGGCAGCGCTCCCCGAAGCAGACCTCGGGGCACTGGTCGGCACTCAGGCCCTCGCGGTAGCAGCGCTGCAGGATGAAGAACACCAGCTTGCTGAGGAAGAGCCTGACGTTGAGCAGGCTCACCTGGCACTGGGCCGCCCCGGGCGGGCACAGCCGGCACTGCTGGCCCCAGACGCGCATCTTCACCAGCCCCAGGCGGCCGGCCGGGTCCCACCACAGGTGGAAGAGGATGTGCACGTGCGCTGAGGACCAGCCCCACTGGCAGCGGCCACACTGCAGCCTGGGGAGAGAGGCGGATGAGCCGCTTGGGCGGGGGCGGGGCCAAGTGGGTAGGCGGGGCGGGGGCGGGGCAGGGGCAGGGGCGGGGATCAGGCGGGTGGGCGTGGCCGAAAGCCGGCCCTCCCCCACCCCACCCCTGTCGGTGCAGGGACAGGGGCACCCCTAGCCTGGCGCAGGCCTCCTGGCAGCCAGCACTTGATGGGTTGGCACGAGGCCCCCGGGGGCCCGCCTGGGGCTGTTGGTGACTTGGGGCTTCGCTGTCTTGAGCAGGTGTCACCCGGAGCCAGAAATAGCCCAGGGCCCCACGAGGGAGGACCGCGATCTCGGAGGCCAGCAAGTGGGGAGCTCAGGGGCCGGACTGGGGACCCTGGGGGAGGAATCCCGCCGGGCAGATGATGGGAAAGGCAGCGATTTGAGCGCTGAGGGAGCCGCAGTGTGGGCGGGGCTAGGGTGGCCCTGTCCAAGGGGCTGGGGCAAGAGAAGGGAGCCATCGCGGTGTGCACAGGCTCTAGGACGGCAAGCTGGGCCTCACAGGGACGCCCCCGACGCCCCGCACCGGGACCTGCCGTGGAGCGAGCTCGCCCTGCCCCTGCGGTCGGGTGCAGCCCAGGCCCAAGCGGCACCCGGGGGTGCTGCTGGGAAGCTGGGGGGGCGGGGGGGGGCAAGCCTTTCCCAAGGCTGAGGTCCGAGCCTGGCCACTGGAGA
This sequence comes from Scalopus aquaticus, assembly GCA_004024925.1. Taxonomy (NCBI): domain Eukaryota; kingdom Metazoa; phylum Chordata; class Mammalia; order Eulipotyphla; family Talpidae; genus Scalopus; species Scalopus aquaticus. The sequence continues at coordinate 10,436 of PVIJ01018272.1, read as the reverse complement.
GGCCGTGGTCCTGCCCAGCCTCCAGTGCAGGGCCCCCGAGGGCCATGCCAGGGCCCAGAGCAGCACCCACCCCACACCAGGCCCCCTGGCTGGCGGATGCGACGGGCTGTGGCATCACATCAAAAGGCAGCTGCCACTGCCCCCACTGGAAGAGCGGGTGGAGGGCCAGCCCTGCCCTGCCAGTCCTTCCGGTGGCACTGTCGCCATGACAACAAAAGCAAAGCTCTGAATGACCCAGGGCACCAGGGTTCCCGGCCAAACCCCTCTGCCCCTCACCCAGCTGGACAGCTCCCCTCTCTGGGGCCCCTTCACTCCCAGCTCCCCAGGTTCCCTTGGGCCCCTCAGCAATGCAGCCTGGCAGTGGCCAGATCCTGTCGCCATGGAAACCAGGAGATGCTGCAGGGAGTGAACAAAGCCCTTGGTGTGGGGGCGGGTGGCGCCTCACCCACAGACCCCCCCAGCTGGGCTGCAGGGGTCGACTCTGCCAGGCAGGTTCTCCGCTGCAAAGACTCAACGGCCGTGGCCCCCCAACACCCCACTCCCAGAAGGAAAGACGGCACCCAGTCCACCACCTGTTGGGGGTTGAGACCAGACCAGGGCCTGCCCCATTCCCGCCCCCCCCAAGGGCCCGGTGGACCCCAGGATGGCCGGACTGGACCTGGTGGAGGATTAGGCAGCCCTCTGTCCCTCCCTGCCCTGGCTGGCAGCCCCCCACCCTCAGCCGCACCTCGAGAGCCCCCTGAGCCGGTACTGGTAGCCGGTGCTGTCCAGGTGCCCAGCGGCCAGGTCGTCCTCGGCCAGCAGCTCCCAGGTGTCCTGCGGCTTCCTCTTGGCCATCAGTTGGGCCAGGGTGCGGGCCCACAGGTCCACCCCATCCATGCTGGCGCAGTGCAGTCTGACAGCCTCGCGCGGACACCAAGGAGGCGAACGCTGCATCCCACCCAGCCAATCGCCACCTTGGCAACGGCCCGTCTCCATGGCAACCGGGGCTGTCTCAGGGAGCTGGAAACGGGTCTTTTTTCCCTTGGCCTTTTGGACATTTTTCACTGCGCAATCAACACATTTACGTTTTTTAGAAAAATTAGAAAAACAAGAAGTAAGCAGAGATGGTGCAGTCCAAAGGCCCAGGCCCGTCACTGCGGACGGCGGCCAGCTGGGGCGAGCGCCGTGCTCTGGCCTGCCCAGACCCCCACCTGGGCCCTGCCTGGACCCTGTGGCGCGTGTCCCAGGCACTGTGTCAGACTCTCCTTGAGGGCACGTGAAGGGAAACGCCCGAGACACCCACGGGACCTCACAGGACGTCCCAGCCACAGGTCAGGCCGCAGAAGGTCCAGGGGCCTGCGCGCCCCAGTCACACACTCCCACCTGCACCCCACGTGTCCAAGGGCACTCAGCTCTGCCGCCCCGTGCCCAAGGGGAGCCTGGTGCTGCTGGGGGTGCTGTGGGTATCGCCCCCTCGGCCAGGCGGGCAGCAGAGGGAGGGCAGGCGCATCCCCTTGCCGGAGACAGGTGCGGGGACGTAGGGGCTCAGGACGGCCTCGGGCAGCGGAGGGCTGCCCCGCTGGGAGCCGCGCCCTGGGTCAGGTGGGCCCCAGGCATCCTGGTGGGGGCAGCTCCCAGGGGCTGCCCGGCCTGCGCTCTCCGGGGCTGGGCACATGGCCTGGGGCCACCGGGGGTGGGCAGCTCACGCCCCCAGAAGCAACCCAGGCCCCGGCAGGCAGCTCCGCACCACAGAGCCCCAGTCCGGAAGGGGGCCTGTCCTCAGGGGACCCCCTCTGCCAGAGGGAGGTGTGACAAGTCACACCCTCTTCCCAATGGGGGCCCTGACAGCGCCCCCTCGCCGCCCAGCCCGCGGCACAGGGAGGGCTGTGTGGAGTCCCCACGGAGACTGCTGACGGCCCTGGCCGCGAGCAGCCCCCTGTCCCCTCGCCATCGCACCCCGCCGCCCCCATGCTGGGCCTGCCCGGCCACGCGGTTGGCGTCCATTGTCCTGTCCTCTCCTCCTCCTGTCCAACGCCGCCCTTTCTGGCCCTTGAGGGGTGTCCCCAAAACTGCTGCCCTTCGGCCGCGGCCTGCCCCGCGTGCGAGTCAAGCCAGCACAGCGTCCACTGGCCCCTCGCTGACCATCTTGCCACTGCTGCCCACACAGACACACCCCTCGCCTGTCGGTGCCCCCCTTGTCCCGTCCAGGCGCAGCAGGCCTGCCCAGGGAGGGCCGCAGCCCGCTGCTCCTCTCTGGCTCCATGTCTGACTCGCACCTGAGCAAGCACATCGCCGGGGGCTGTTCTGGAAGTTTCCGCAGAGTGGGACCAGGAGGGTCGAGCTCCATCTCCCGTCTTCCATTCCCCAATGGAGATGGCGGCGGCCCCAAGGCGACCTGCGGCCAGAGCCTCACGCTGGCGGCAGCCGCCCTCCCGCCGCCCAGGTGTCTGCTCGCTGCTGTCTGTGCGCCCCAGGGAGCCAGGGTCAGCGGCAGCTTCGGGGCGCGGGCGCGGCCATCGGCAGAGCTCGGGCGCCTGAGCTGAGGCGCCAGGAGTGAGGGAGCTCTGCAGACAAGGGCTGCACACTCCAGGGGGGTCGTCAGGCACCCCAGGACCGGGGACGGGCAGTGAAAGGGGGGCTCTCCTGTCAGGGCCAGGAGGCGGGGGAGCCCAAGCACCGTCGCGGTGAGCCCCCAGCCCCAACCCTTCGGAGACCCGGGCCTAGGGCCCTCGGGGCACACCCTGGGCTCGGCCGCCCCCCCAGCCCCCCGCGAGTCCCCCCATTTCTGTCCTTTTCTCCCTGCAAGCAGCCGCCTCTGCCGCCCGCTCCCAGAGCTCAAGCCGTCCCTGCCGCGGCCTCGTGGGAGCGGCCAAGCCGGGGTCCGCTCCAGCTGGGGCCTCCGCCTGGAACCTGAAATTTCGGCAACGTCAGACAGTGTTTTCTGCTCTGTTGGCGACTGCCAGCAATTCCAGGACACCCAGGCGGCCCGCAGGCACAGCGATGGAGGAAGATAACTTAAGGCTAGAGCCAGACCCACACAGAGGTGGGGTGGAGGGGCCAGAGCGCACTGACCCAGCTACACGAGGCCCAGATCACACAGAGACCCAGGCAGGTGCCGGGCTGCAGGAGGGTCGGGAGCCAGGCCATGGGGACGGAGCACCGTGGCATCTCCCGTCCCCTTCAGATCCCACATAGTGATTCACAATCAACAGCAAACAAACTGCTCCTGGAGGGAGCGGCCCCTCCGCAGAGAGGCTGTCAGCGGGTCTCTGCAAAGGCTCAGGGCAGCGTCTTTCTGCCGCGGTGCCTATGCAGGTGCCCCTTTTCACCAACTGTCCTTCTGCAGGGCAGCGGCCTCCGGCCTGCCCGACCTATACCCTCGGCAGGGCAGCTCTCCTCAGGGCTGCCTGCCTGCCTGCGACCACGCAGGCCTCTCTCAGCAAGCCTGTCCCTTAGGGGCAGCTCTTCCTGCCCGCTGCGTCTGTGCAGCACCCTTTACTACCCTGTCCCTTCCCTAATAAACCTGTTCTTTAAGTGTAGCATCTCTGTGTCGCAGAGAAACTCGCCGTGTGCAGCTGAAGGGGAGCTCTGGGGAAACCCTTCAGAGTGAGCCCAAGGACCCTGCTCTCGAACCCGTCAACCCCAAAAATGACATCACAAGCGCAGATGTTTTTCATCGTTTGCTATTTGGGAAACAGTGTCTTCCGGTTTTCAGGTGGCGTTGCATTGCTGGCAGACTTGGATGGCTCCGTCCAAAGACAAGAAGCCACAGCGCAGTGAGGGCCAGTGAGGCGCAGCGGGGACAAGACTGTGCAGCCATCTTGGAAGGGGCCAGCCTGTCCTCAAGAACAGTCAGAATCAGCGAGGGCCCAGCAGCCCCTCCGGGCCCCTGCTGAGTGCTGAGCGCTCTGGTGGGCGCGAGCTGAGTCCACGCAGCGGCCCCATGGAAGGCAGCGGTGGGTGGGCTGCCCACACCGGAGCCTCAGCCCTCAAAAGGGTGCGACTCTGCCAGCTGCAGCAGGATGGAAGGAGATGGCAGGGAATGCAGTCATGACGGGAAAGACAGGTGTGGGGTGGGTTCAGCTGCGTGTGCGGTGGAAGGAAGCAGAATGGACAAGTGGACCCCAAAACACCAGCAGTGAGCGTGGACCAGGACCCCGACTGAGCGCACGGGGGAGGAGCTGGGCAAGCGCGCAGACCAGCTCAAGAGGAGCGAGCTCAGCCCAGTCTCCGCTCCTGCGGGACGAAGGGTGGATACAGCCCTTCACATTTCCAGCGCTTGGTTCTTAAACTGGGCAAATGAATGAACTGCTCTTTTCAGCTTCTGGGAAATGCTTCAAAAACAGGGCAGAACAGAAAGTTTTTATTTGCAAACACTATTAACCATTTCCTGCTCTAACCTCAGAGCAGCTGTGAATCTCACCACCACCTGCTGCCTGTCCCGGGCAGGGGCGCGGACACCCCTGCAGTTTCGGGGATCCCTCTGCTTCCGGGGCCTTGCTGCCCTGCCCTCGAATGGAAACCTCCCACGAGTCTGGCGCTGCCTGGCCTCGGACGTTGCCCCGCTCCCCGTCCACACCCGGCCACCCTCTCGGACGGGGAGCGCCCGCTCGGGGGCGCCATTCCCCTCCTCACGGCTCCACAGACCGCGGGAGATGGGGGGGGCTGACCCACACGAAAGAGCAGCCAGACCCACAGGACAGCCACGGCCGAGGCCCCCAGAGCCGCCCTGCTGGCCGCCCTGGGCACCCCCAGGGAGCCGCCGGGGGGGATTGCAGGGGCCACGCACACTCTGGGAGCCCCGCAGGCCCCACGCACACCGGACCCACGTCCACAGCCCTCCACGGACAGCCCGGGACAGCCCGGGCACACCCGCACCAGCCCCTGTGCCCCGGAGAGACAAGGGCCGAGTAGGGGGACGGGCAGGTGCAGGGCGCACAGTGGGTCCTGGGGGGTGGAAGGCTGCTCTGCGCACAGCGGGAAGACACAGGCCCCCCGGGGCTGAACTGGCACACGCGCGCACACGCACGCGCACACACACACGTGCGCGCGCACAGGCCGGGGAGCTGTGCCCCCCACACTCGGATGGGGGCGCCTGCAGCCAGAGTGTCATGGACAGAAACCAGGAGGGGCAGGGGCCTCCCAGGGGGCAGATCCGCAGCGCCCCCACAGCCCCACCCGCACCCCTCCGCGGAGCGGGGACCGAGCCTCCGCTGCCCCCTGAGCGAGCCCGCCCTGGTGACCCCGTGGGACGCGAGGCCCGTCCACAGGCAGCCGCCCCCGCTCGCTCCTGCTCCTGCGCCGCCGCCCCCCGCCACGCCCTCCGCTCGCTCTGCAGGCTTGATGCGCTTTTTCCACCGCGAGTCCTTTAATGTCCCTCCGCGCGCTGGCGCGGCTGCGGTTTCTGCCTCGGCTGCAGCCTGCAGGGCTCATCAGTAATATCAGCACTTTGGGCTTTCCTGTTTGCCGTGCGCCCGAGAGGCGGTGAAGTCAGCGAATAACCCGTCACTTCACCCACGTCCGGGCGCCGGCCCGACGCCGCGCCAGCGGCTCCAGAGCAGCCGCGCAGGTGGCCAGGAAAGCGCGCCAGAGGCGCCGGCCGCGGAGATGTAGGCCCCCAGCCCCCGCAGAAGGGGAGGGGCTGGCGGGAAACGCCCAGACCCAGAGGCTGAGGCTGGGGCACTTGGCGGGTGCCTGGGTGCTGTGGCTGCCGAGCCCGCGTGAGCCCCCTCCCTGAGCCGGGGAGCTGAGCCCAGAGAGGGAGGGGCGCGCCCTGCACCCCCACCCACCTCCACCGCTCTATCTCTACATCTCCCCAACCTCCCCTGTTTCCATTCCGCCGTCCCTTTCTGTCGCTCCCTCTCAACCTTCCTCTCTCCACCTGCACTCCCCACCCGGGAGGAGGAAGAGGGGGCGGGGCTGGGGCGGGCCCTCCGACCAGACCGGGAAGTTCTCTCCAGCTTGTCACCTCTGCTGCTCCGAGGGAAGCGGCTGGGCTGGGCCATGGGGACCCCGCGGGCGCTCAGGCCCCTGGTCTGGGCCGTGCTGCAGCTGGGCTGGCCACCGGGTTGGCTCCTAGGTAGGTGGGGGAGCGGGGGAGCCTGGAGGGTCTGCAGCTGTGTGGCTCCCGCAGGTGACCAGCCCTCTCTGAGCTGGCCTCCACCTGCCCGCTGGCCTGGTGGGGAGTCCTGCCCACGCGGGAGCAGGCAGGCGTGTCCAGCCCTTCCACACACGGGAGGGTAGAGAGCGGCACCCCTTTCTGTGGGATGGAAGGGCGGCTGGCCCCAAGACCCCAGTATGGACTGTCCACTGGGACCGCAGGCCCTGCCAGAGTCTGAGGGCTGGGGCAAGGGCCCCGTGAGGGGCTTCTGGTGGTGCCCTCGGCCACTTTGCCCACTGGCACCTCACAGGCCACCCACGAGAGGCCCAGGAAGGTGGACATCCCTGCCCGGGCATCCCAGCCTGTCCTCTTGGCCTCACTGGGCTGGGAGGGGTCAGCCCCTGGAAGGACATCTTTCCGGGTGCCAGTGGGCCCTCGGGTCCCTGGGCCTCAGAGGACACCCACGCGGGGCTGTTCTCCAGGATCCCTGGGGACCCAGCTCTGTGGGGTGGCCAAGGGGCCCCGCGGGGGGCTGGCGGCCACCCCGTCTGGCACCGGCCGCGCCGGGCGCTGGGGGCCGTCCCGCACGCCACAGCGTGGTTGTTCAGGCCAGGCTGTCACCTCGGCTTCTGTAACTAGCGATCTCACAGACGGCCGAGGCGGCCAGGCCGGCAGCCCCGACAGCCTCAGGCTCAGGAGCCGCCCGGTCTGCCGGGGCCGCGTGGGTGCTGTGCCCCTGCCCGCAGGGCCCACCCGCTGCCCGGCCCCTCAGGCCCTCCCCCGGCGCCGCCGCTGGCCTCGGCTGCCCATCCTCTCCCAGGCCCAGGCCAGGGCTGCGAGGTCCTCCCGCAGGGTCCTTCCCCGGGTGCCTGCCAGGCCCACAAGCAAAGGCTCTGAAGGGCCCTTCCCCGAGCCGAGCGTGAGACGCGGCGGCTGGGACCCTGCACGGCTCCGCACTGGGCAGTGGCCGCGGCGCCGGGCTGCCCGAGGCCCCGAGCCCCCCACAGCGGGCGTCCCCCTGCCAGCCACCCTGACAGGAGGAAGCTCAGGGCCTCCCCACCTTGCACCTTCCAGTACCAGGAAAATGGCCGCAGACGTGGCCAGAGAAGGCTCCCGGGCAGAGGCGTCCAGCTGCGCCCTCGGTCTGCCCCTGGGCCCCGCCCGGGGTACCCACCTTCGTCCTCACCCGGCCGGGCCGCCGGGGCCGGGGGCACACGTGGGGCACCGGGCAGCGACCGGGGATGGGCAGGCGAGGGGCGGCTGGGACGGCGCCGCCGGGGCGTGGGCTCAGGGAGGGCTGGAGAGCTCCTGGGCGGCGCTGTCTGCACTGGGCCCCAGGGCCGCCTGGCGGGCAGGGGATCTGGCGCGAGGGGAGGTGGCGGGCAGGGCTGCCTGGCCACTCGAGCGCACACGGAGCAGGGAGGCCCAGCGGCCTGGCTGGGGCCGCCCCGGCAGGGTGCTGGGGGCGGGGCCCGGCTCTGAGCTCGTCCTGCCGTGGGCAAGGCCAGACATGCTGGGCTCGTGGGGAGCCCCGGCCCCGCTCAGCCCGGTGTTGGGGCGCCACTCTGCCGGGGTGTCGGGCCGGCGGGGCCTGCGGACGCCATCACTCAGGGCGTTCTCTGTCCACCCCCAGGCGCCCCTGACGGGCCCTGCAGCCCCCCCACCTTCCTCCCAGCCAGGCTCTCGGTGCCTGAGGGGGACAACGCCTCCTTCACCTGCAGCCTGCCCGAAGTCCCCCAGCACATGGTGCTCAACTGGTACCGCCAGGGCCCCGGGAACCAGAGCACCAAGCTGGCCGCCTTCCCGGAGGACCGGCACGGCCCCGGCTGGGACTGGCGCTTCAGCGTGGCCCAGCTGGCCGGCAGCCGGCACTTCCGCATGCACCTGGCGGGCGCGCGGCCCAGCGACAGCGGCGCCTACCTCTGCGGGGCCATCTACCTGCCCCCCCGGACACAGATCACGGAGAGCCCCAGCGGCCAGCTCACGGTGACCGGTGGGCTTGGGGCCCGGGGCGGGCGGGCCGCTGGGAGGGAGGCCCTGGGGACACGGGGAGCAGGGGCAAGGCCCCAAGTCCCTCCCAAGTCCCCGCCCTGAGTCCCAGCCTCTGCCCCCAGCGCGAGCCCCCCAGCTGCCCACTGAGCACCCCAGCCCCACGCCCAGGCCGGCCGGCCCGCCACAGAGCCTGGTGGTCAGCGTCGCCAGCGTGCTGGCGGCCGTCCTGCTGCTCCTGCTGCTGGTCTGGGGGCTGGCCAGCGCCCTCCCAGGAGGCCTGCGAGGTAAAGCCCTGGGCCCCCCCCCCCCAGGCCCAGCCCCTGCGCTCCCTGCTCCCCACCGGGAGGACCCCAGGAGGGGCTGCCGGGCTGCGGGTGGGTCCCCCAGAGGCCGCAGAGCCCGCCTGGCCGGGGCCTGCGGTGGGGGGTGGGGAGGCCGCGGCCGACCTGCGGCTGAACCCCGGCTGAGCCGCCCCTGCCGGCCCCACCTCAAGCCGCAGCCCGGCCACATGAGAGGGCCCGGCCACAGCCGCAGCCACGCCCCGCGCAGGAGCTCGGGGCGGCCAGGGGGCAGGCACCCGCGAGGGGTGTGGACGGAGGACAAAGGCCAGGGCCACCTTGGCTGGCCCCGTGGGTCGGGCTCTGGGCGCCCGCTGGGTCCCGTGCCAGCCAGGGCTCTGGGGGCTGGGACCCTCGGCGTTGCAGCCAGGCTGCCCCCAGCAAGACAGGCAGAAGAAGGGACGTGTACAGGGGACGGAACCCGTCGGGCCGGGAGGGGCTGGGCCCGCGGGGAAGGGCGGCGGCGTCCAGGGCGCGGCACTGCCTGACGGCACGCGTGCCTCTCCGCAGGGGCCTGTGCCGGCCGGAGCCAGGACGCAGCTCTGGTGAGTGCCCGCACCAGGGCCGGGAGGGCTGTGCGTGATTGGGGGCACTCTGGGCCCGTGGCAGGGGTGGGGGGGGCGCTGCCCGCCCCTCACCGCCCGTGGGCCAGAGACACCACCCCCGCTCTCCCCCAGAAGGAGGCAGCCCCGGCCACCCCTGTGTTCACCGTGGACTACGGGGAGCTGGACTTCGAGTGCCGAGAGAAGACCCCGGAGCCCCTGGGCCCCCCCGGCCCCGCCCAGACGGAGTACGCCACCATCGTCTTCCTGGGCAGGCCCGCGCACCCCGGCCGCAGGGCCTCCGCCAACGACCAGTCAGGGCCCCGGCCCCTGCGGCCCGACGATGGACACTGCTCCTGGCCCCTGTGAGCCTCCTCGTCGGCCTCGCCAAGCCCTCGGCGCCTCCCAAGACCCTCAGTCGGAGGAGCAAGTCAGCGGAGAGGGCCGGGCCCCGCTGGGGTGAGCCCCTAATGCTGCGGCCACTGGAGCGGGAAGCCCCAGAGCCGTGGCCAAGGGCAGGACACCACCCCGGCGCGGGCGTCCAGGGGCGGCTGGACACCGGCCGCCAGGGGCCGCCCTGGGGCACGGACACCCAGGCGCTCCGGCGGGCAGTCTCCACCAGCCCTCACAGGGCCCAGCCCGCCGCGCGGCTGGGGAAACTGAGGCGGCCAGGAACGGGGGAGCCGCAGGTCCAGCTGTGGCCACCAGCCAGGAGCTGTTCTCTCTCTGGGGGCTGCTGCTCCTGGACGTCCACCCGGCACTGTTCAAGGCCCGCCCCGGGCTCGGACTGCACACCTGAGGGCACCTGTCGGGACCCACACCCCTCTGTGTAACGATTAAAGCGGGCTCAGCTCTGCAACAGATGCGCAGTGGACAGACCAGTGTCCCCCGCGGTGGGGCCGGCGGGGCAGGGCTCAGCTGGGCCTGAGGGCAGAGGTCGGGGCGTGAAGCCACCCAGCCCCCCAGCACGCAGCCCCCACGGCCCCTGCCCTGTGTGCCCCACTCACACCCACAGCGGCCACGCCCGAACCCCGCTGTCATTGGGGGTCCCCCGGGCGCCACCCCCGGAAGCCCTTCCTGGGCCGGCGCCAGGCCCTTGAGCCATGTGGCTGGCAGGGGCAGCAGGGCGAGGGGCCGTGCGGGTCGTGGGGGGCAGCGCCGGTGCACCCCAGCCCCCGAGGCTGGTCCTGACACGAGGGCAGGCCCCCGGGGGCGTGTCCCAGGCCCACGCTAGGCTGAGGGGGCACAGCTGTGCTCCTGGGGGGCGGGGGGGAGCCCCATGTCCAGGGCAGGAGGCCTCCTGCTCCGGGGAGGCCGGGCCTGAGGCGGACAGCGGCCGGGAGGTGGGGTCTGCGCCGGGACCCCGGGGCCAAAGGCTCAGGCGCCGTCCGTTGCCCCGACCACGGCCAGCGGGGCAGGCAGGCCCTCCCCAGCACCACAGGCGAGAAGCTGCGGGGGGAGAAGGGCCAGACAGGGGGGCGG
>PVIJ01018271.1:0-26829 GCA_004024925.1 Scalopus aquaticus | reverse complement strand
TAATCTTCTGGATTGTTTTTTTTGTTTCCATTTCATTTAGTTCTGCTTTGATTTTTATTATTTCCTTTCTTAAACTGTCTTTTGGGGTTTTTTGTTGTTCATTTTCTAGTTCTTTGAGATGTGAGATTAAATTGTTTCTTTGACTTGTTTCTTGTTTCTTGATGTGAGCTTGTAATGCTATATATTTTCCTCTTATTACCAAGAGTGTCTTCTTTTGACTGATTTTAATCTGTAGCATACATCAAACTGTAACTCTTAACTCTGAGTATAATTGTTTTCAATCAGTGAGTTCTGTAATTTCTTCTAGCTAATTTTCAAATCTAAGAGTGGTTTTGGAACCCCTCCGAACTTGCAGCTGACGTCGAAATTGAGGGCAGTTTTGGCAACTATGCATTCAAATTTTGTAGTTTGTCTAACTTCAAATCCTACTATTAACCCCATTCTATAATGAAGAAAGCAAGCCACAGACAGTAGACAACTACCTGAGAGGGCAAGCTCTGAGTTGTAGTATGAGAACACAAACCCTGGTTTGGCTGACTCCATGCCCACATTTATCGTTTTCACATTGCTTCATATAAAATGATCATAACATAGTGCCAAGCAAAAGACTGAGTATGTCACTGTTATAAAGTATTCCACTAGTATGACATATTTAACTTTTGGCCTCTTTTCATACCAAACTTGAACCAAAGTAATAGCAGTTAAGTATTAAGCATAAACTAAAATTATTACTATATATATAGTTTTGACTATTACCGGTTTTGTGCAGTGAATGTTTCCCTCTGAGGATGAAGATCACTGTAAACAACCCTGATGAGATCATGCTGACACAAGGCCCCTTCTGTCAAAGCCATGGATCCAATTGTTGAGGGCTGTAAGAATAAGATAAAATCTGAGACGCTCTCGCTACAATGAAATAAAAGTCTGTAACATATAAGGACATTAAATTTTGTTTCAATGAAAGTTTACAGGCTTTTCCTTTCAAAACATTTTCTGTTTGTCAATTATATTTACAATATACATAAAATTAAAAATATACAGCTTTATTCTTTTAAAGATTACAGAATGAATCTGTATTTAGGGTATAGAAGAAGCTCTTATTCTAAAAAGACTAAAGATTACAAGTACATCAATTTTAATTTGTATTGCAGAACACTGAATAAAACTGTTTAAAATTATATAACACAAACAATATTGAAGAATATTAATAAAATTTCTTTAATAATGACAATTACATGTTTCTAAAGTTAGAAGAACCATCTATTCAAATATGTTTCACTATTCTCTATTTTATTTCATAACATGATAACTAAACTTATTATTCAGAAATAACTATGTTAAAATGAGTCCTGGCTAAATAGGAGACATTCTATTTCCAACACAAAATAAAGTCCCGTGGGAATTAATTTAAAAAAAAAAAGTATCTGCATAGAGCTATGAAACTACAAGGTACTGTTTGATGATAAGAAAATGGAATATAATTTTTAGATTACTTTAAAGTTTCTTTGAATGTGCAAATGTTATGCAGTAAAGATCACTACAGAACAGTAGCTTGATTCAAAACTTATTTCCTTAGAGAGATGGAAAAAGGAGTCAAGCTCAACATGAATTCTCTATCTCTATTCCATCAGTGTTCTCATATCATTCAATCAAATATAAGCAAAAATCAGAGATACAACATTACTGAATAGCCAGAATGTATTGATTAGATTTCTTTAAAGCAAATAAAACAATTAGTGTTAATATTGTCCAACTTAAGTCTTTTTCTAAAAAAATAATAAAAACAATGTTACAAATGATTTTGAATTAATATAGAAGACTTTAAAACATTAAAGAATATTCTGAACTTCATAGAAGACTAATAATAAGAGAGACTAAAAGTGATACTGGTGGAGGAATGGAAAAAACTAAATAAAATTAAAAGAAAATTTCCATTAATTACTTTCTGCCACTCTTGACAACAGCTCAGCTTTTCATCAATAACAACAAACATCTACTTTAAAGAAGCAAATCAGTAAAGAAGTATTAGGACTATTCATCTCTGATTAAGAATTTATGTTTATTTCATATTCAACATAATTTTAAAAATAACCCTACCTTTTCCATCTACTTACCTCATGGTATATTGAAGGCTTGGACAAGGAAGGGATAGTGAAAGATAGAACTTTATTGTTTCCATCTTTATCAGCAATTTCCTACAGTTAAAAGGATATATAAAGATAATGAAATAATCACAGGGCTATATGATAAAAAGTGATGATTATTTTTTAAATTTACCAAATATATCATTGGCAACCAAGGAAGAATTTTAGAAATAGTAATATTAAAAATATTACTTTACTACTACCCCAGTGTCATCTTTCTAACCTATTAGCAAATTTGTACACTCTAGTAATAGTCATTCATTGAGAGATAATGAGTGCAAAACTATACTCACAAATACAACATGGTAGCAAAGACATGAAGTAGGCACACAAATCAGTTTTCATGCTAAATTTACATACAGGACATTATATGCAATTAGACCTTTTAGCAGAAACATTGCTAAGTTAGACAGATTAAAGGTCTTAGCCAAGAGATCTATCCTTTTTTAAAAAAGATTTATTTATTTATGCATATAAGAGCTGGGGTGTAGGCAAGAAGTGTGGGGGTTGGTGGTGAGAGGATTCACCAGAGACAGAATGGGAAGCAGAACAGGCAGACTGACTGAAATACACTGCTGAGGGGAGCACCAAGTGAGACAGGAAAGGTCTGCTGTGCTATGTGGGTTAGCTCCCTGGCAGGGGATTGAACTCAGATTCCAGTTGCAGTGACTACTGATAGCTTCATAGTGCTGAGACTTAACCTCTTGTACCACCAGGTAGGTCTGAGATCTGTACTTAATAAAATAATACTGTTCTAACACAGAATGAATCTTGAATAAAAGGAACTCTTACAATTACTTAGGAATAAACTAATGACCTGAAATAAGCTACATAATAACATAATTAATATTATCCAAAATTAAGTTCATATTTAGGTAATTTTTGCTAAACTGTAAGAAGATTCCTGTACCTCCAATCTTCCGCAGGTACTAATGAAAATCTGCCTATGGACGCCAACAATTAGAGGGTTATATGCTCCTGTATCACTCCTTTTCTCCACTACCTTATTTTAGTCTATGTTTCTATTTCAGCTCATATTAGTATAACTAATTAAATTAAGATCCATAGAGAGAAGATTGCCTTTAGCAGACCTAGAAAATAGGTGGTCAAATAGAGATTAAATAAATAATTGCATAGCATAAAGGCAAGAAACAAAACCACCAAAACACCCAAAGGGCTCATTTCTGAGTCTAATATGTCATAACGACAGAATCACTTAAATGTGAACAATGGTCATATCTCTAATTTTGGCAGGGAAATGGGTTTAAAAATTCTCTAGAGAGATCATTTAACTTCTTTGTAGTCTAGTTACTGCCATACAGTTGAGACATTGTATCTCATAGAAAGTTTATGCTAAGATGAAAGAACTATAGGTCAGGGCAATAAAGTTTTTAATTTTTCATTCTTACATTTGAAACTAAGTCAAATACTTCTGACTCATTTTTGTGTTTATCTGTGGAGAAGGTGTTCTAAAATTTGTTTAAATTGAGGGCAATATAAAACTCCCTTGTGGGGCTATTTGAATCAAGGAAGAAGCACTGAAGAAGGAAAGAAGTAAAAAGAGAGATACATATATAAAAAAAATCTAATGTGTAAGAAAAATTGAGAACTACAGAGAGAGAGAGAGAGAGAACATGACACCAGGGGAATTAAAAGAAGACAGAAGTCTGACGTTACATTTCTGAAACAAAAACATTGCTTTTTTTTATAGCACATTTTTCTTGAGGTACCAAAAGATAATTAAATCATAGCAACAAGTACTAGCAAGAATTTATCAAGCATTCCACTACACAAAATATTTTTGCTTCATTTGTCATACTAATGAATTTTATCACATTAAACAAAGTAATAAAAATTCACCACATAATGTGAAACATAATCTAAAACATTAAACTCAATTATTAAATCAACAAACATTTATAATCTCTGAGCTAAGCACCAGAGGAGACATAGTAATTTAAGAAACAAATTTCCTGTTTTAAAAGAAAAAGGACCTGAAATCATAAAATTTATAGAAGAAGATATAGGCAAAACTCTACACGACATACATCTCAGCAAAATCTTTAACGACACATCCCCCAAAGCGAAGGAAGTGAAGGACAAGATAAACAGGTGGGATTACTTCAAAATAAAAAGCTTCTGTACAGCAAAAGAGACATTAACCAAAACAGACAGCCTACCAACTGGGAAAAGATCTTTGCACACAGTACATCCAATAAAGGACTGACAACAAATATTTACAAGGAACTCACACAACTCCACAAAAACAAAGCTAACAACCCGGTCAAAAAATGAGCAGAAGAGCTAAAAAGGCACTTCTCCAAAGAAGAAAAGCAAATGGCCAACAGATACATGAAAAAATGCTCAACATCACTTATAATCAAGGAAATGCAAATCAAAACCACTATGAGATAACACCTCACACCTGTGAGGACGGCACACATTAAAAATATAGGCAACAACAAATGCTGGAAAGGATGTGGAGAAAAAGGAACTCTTCTACACTGCTGGTGGGAATGTGAACTGGTCCAGCCACTATGGAAAGCTATATGGCGATTCCTCAAATTGCTAAACATGGAGCTTCCATACGACCCAGCAATAGCACTTTTGGGAATCTACCCAAAGGACACAAAAACACTAATCTAAAAGGATACATGCACCCGTATGTTCATTGTGGCACTGTTCACAATAGCAAAGGTATGGAAGCAACCCAGATGTCCAAAAATAGATGACTGGATCAACACAATGGAATACTATTCAGCATTCAAAGAAGGTAAACACATGCAATTTGCAGTGACATGGATGGAATTAGAGGGGATCACACTCAGCGAAACAAGCCAGAAAGAAAGAGAAAAATATCGAATGGTTTCACTTATAACAGGACTATACGGAAACCAAATAGGAAAGAGACACTTGGGGGGGTGGGGAGAGGGGGAGGATAAGGGCACAAAATGGAGTAGAAAAGAACACAAGGGACCACGGAGATGGATCACGGGTGAATTGGTGGTGGGTTACCCAAGGGGAATACAAAATGTAAAAGATACAAATAACAATAAAAAAATATATATATAAAAATATATACATATATAAAAAAAGAAAAAGGAATCAGGCAAATTAGCAAAATGGGGAATTTTATACCTAGACTAGCTTTTCATTAAAAAAAAAACACCTTTAATCATGACACTATTTTTTCTTTAAACATTTATTCATTCGTGCATACAAGAGCTGGGGTGTAGGCCACAGGTGTGGGATAGAAAGAGGATTCATCAGAGACAGAGTGGGGAGCAAAACAGGCTGAATGACTGAAGTACACTGCTGAAGGGAGCAGTGGGTGAATCAAGAGAAGTCTGCTGCACCATGTGGGAAGCTCCCTGGCAGGATCGAATTCGCACTGCAGTGACTGTGAACAGCTTCACAATGCTGAGACTTAACCCTGCACCACTAGGGAGGCCCTTTTATGACACCACTATCAACACCAATAATTAAAATTAAACACTTATTAAATACCTCAGGTGACATGCTAGATTTCTCTGTTATTAATCATACTAACAATGTTTTATTTCTGTCTTATAGATGAGACAACAGCAGTGAAGATGCTAAGTAACTTGTCCAAATTTAAAACACTCAACAGGTGGCAAGGCATGGTTCTGAGTAAGATACAAGTAATTCTGAAGGCCACGCTCCTTCCTTCAGATATATGTTCTTATGGTAAAAAATGATTTCCAGTGATATTTTTTAAGGGTGCTCACTTAAGCCCTGGTACAGAAGAAAATTTATTTACTGTGATACTCAATATTTTGTGAGGTACTTTATTACCTGTTAACTATAAATTTAACTTGATTATATGGAGTATTTGTCGATGAGTACTAATATACAGAATTTAAGACTTTAAAAGTAGGACTTTCAATTCCAATGTCCTAAACTAGGCACTATGATGGAAAAAAAAGAGCAATAATGTCTAAGTTACTTAAAAACTAAGAAGAAGAGAGGTTCATAAATAATGTAGTACCAAAACACAATGTATTACTAAATTATTATTAAGAATAACTTTTTAGGGCCTCTCTGGTGGCAGAATGGGTTAAGTCACAACACTATAAAGGTATCCAGAGCCACTGCAGCACGAGTTCAACACCTGGCCAGGGAGTTTCCCACATGGTGCAGCAGACCTCTCTTGTCTCGCCTGCTGCTCCCTTCAGCAGTATTTCAGTTAATCTACCTGTTCTGCTCCCCACTCTGTCTCTGGTGAATCCTCTCACTACCACCACCCCACACCTCTGGCCTACACCCCAGCTTGTATGCATAAATAAATAAATCTTTAGAAAGAATAAATTTTTAAATATGCAGGGCATTCATAAATTTAGTCAAATAAACTCATTTGAAAAAATTTCATAAAATGTTAACAGTGCTATCAATTACAATGATTTCACCTACTTTATAAAATGCATTAAAAGCATTACTTAAATACTAAGCACCTGTGTACTCAACTCAAATAAACTATTCGGTATATATTTCAATTTACTTTCCCCTACACATTCTTTAAGTATTATTTCAAAGAACTTAATACTTGAAATTTCCCAAATTCATTTTTAACTTACCAAATTATAAATTCCTAACAGAAGTGCTTCAATGCAACCATTACTCTGTCTGTCTCGGCTAACTGTAAGCCGTAAATAAACCCACATCAATTCTGGCAAGAACTGCAGTGTGAACCTCTTAAGTCGAACTTCAGAGCTACGATAAAGCTCAAACAGCTGGTGGCAGACAGGTTCCAGCAGCTAAAAGGAAAATAAAGTGCATTAGTTATTTCCATTCTTTTGGCTTTAACTATATTTTCTAAAGTCACATATACTTGTGTAATATTAAATTTTCAATATTAACTTCTGCATATTTGAATCAATGTTATCAACAACTTAGTCTCTATGTAGAGACAACATATTAAAATGACCAGCCCACTAACTATAAGAAATATTTTGTACCCATATAATACCAACATATTTTTAATACACTTGTTAAATTTATTAAATAGTTTTTTAAACAATGTACTATGCTTATATTTGGTGAATTTCCTTTTCCACTCTTCCAACCTTAGCTACTCTCCATTTTTAAGAGTTTCTATCTGAAAGAAGCAATTTAAAAAGGCCTTACTGAAAATAAGCTTTAAATCTCCACTCAGAATATGATGTAAAGGAATTATATACCATTCAATAGAGAAAGAGATTTGACCTACATGATATTTGGGCATTCAAAATACAAACTAATATTTTTAAAACATATATAAAACAAATTATCTTTCAAGACTACCTTAAATTCTACTAATTATATTTGAAAGATTTTGAAAAAGAAGCAAGTACAAAGAAATGCTTTTTCAATGTTTAACTGGATAATTTTTCATATGGTATCTCACAGTATAACTTATGAAGAATTTCATGAACTCCAAAACTGAAGATAATGAGCAGTTAAAATAACTATTCATCACTATTCCTTAAACACGTACTGCCAACTTAAGAGTGATTTTGTTGGAATAACTGCAGAGTACGAAAAACTACAGTGATTTTAAAGTGCAGATAAAACACCGACAAAAAACTATAAAATAACATTTAAATACAAAATTACCACTATCCTTAAAAATGAATAATTCAGTATTTAATATGCTTACCTCTATTCTGATTAAAATATGCACATACATTTGAAAATCTGTTTGAATATAGCTATATATGTCTGTAATAATCACTCTAAAACAGTCATCACTTTAAAAAATATAAATTGTAAGTCAACAAATCCTATGTTGACTAGTGAATAGATGAATAAAGCCACAGACACCTTAGACTAGTAACTATTCAGCCCTTTATGTGAAATCATTATCATAGTATGTTATCTTTAAAAAAAAATTCTAACTCTCCTCCTACACTAAAGTCCAGAGTAATAAAGGCAATTTGCCCAAGGTCACAGAAGTTAGTGGTGGAGGAAGACACTAGAAGTCTTCTGACACAAAGCTGCTGTTACTATTATACCACATTTCTTATACTGGAATGGAGATGGAGTATAAGGTGAAGAGTGTTTAATTGCAATCATTTATTCCCTGTAATACCAATAATAAAGTAATAAACTTTTGAAAACAGTCAAATGCTGACATCTTTTTAAAGTACTGACGATGACCTTTTTCAGAATTAAAAACTGCTGTTCTAAAAAAAAAAAACTGCTGCTCTCATAAACTTATTTGCTAAGAATATATATCCATATTCCAAATCTACCTTTTCTCTTTAGTAAAAGTCTCTAAAATTGCTCTTAAAAACTGTGTTGCCCATGGTACGATTATATTTGTTTATGTTAAAAAGACCTTAGCTTTCATTACTCAGCAGCCAGAAGTACACAGGCATGCAGGAAATTGTTTCAGTTAAGCACAGCAAAGAAAAACAGAGTCATCAAAATTATTGCTCTGCTTTTTTTAAAAAGATGGGGTGGAGGAGTGGCTGGCAATCCAGTAACTTTTAATCTCACAGCAAGGTCAGACTGTTAAATACTTGCAAATGCTATCCTTTAAAGTATTTAATTCTAAGCATATGTAACATGCCATCAAGTTCTCAATTCCTCAATATCATAAATGATTCTAACCTCCTCTAAATGGCACTATCACTCACATTAAAAATGTTATTTAAAAAAATGTTTTAAGAATAACTGACACCTTTCCCAAATTTAGAAATAATTTTGACATAACTACAAAGAGATATTCAATCTGAAAAACAAATTGAGGGTAGTTGGTGAGAGGAATGGGATTTTTTTGGTGTTTTCGAATTGTCGTTTTATTTTTATATTGTTTGTTGATGGATCAATTTAAGTGGATTAAAGGAGGAATATGAGGTGAGGAAAAGGGGACAAGAGACAAACGCTGTAAAAAACAATCCTCTTTAAAATATGTCTGTGAAGGTGGCTAGAGAAATAGGGTAAATAATAAAATAGGGGGTGAATCAAAGAGGCTTTTTAAAAATGGAATGTTTTCCATATTCCATTCATCAGGGAAGAAAAAAAAATCAATGGAGGAAAGAGAGGGGTTAATTATTAATTAGTCCTTGAACTGGCTAGAGAAGATGAAATTCAGGCCTAAGTGGAAGAAATGAACTTTGATACATTCTGGGACTCTTCAGCCAATGAATTATAAAAAAGGCAGAAAAGTGTGGGTCGATATGCTGATAGAATGGCAGATCTGAATGGGAAAATAACATAGAAAGTAAGCTGAGAATAAGGAGGAAGAGGGACAAGAGGAAGAGGGAAGTTGAAGGTGTAAAATGAATCTTGGGACAGTATACCACGGAGGTAAGGAAGACTGCAAGTTTTGCTTACATGCCCATTTGAGATTTGAGAAAGTCAACAAAATGGTATTTTCCTCAAGCATGTCTAGGCACTCATACAAGCATGAAGTAAAGGGGTGGCTGGGTTTTATTCTGTACAATATTTTGCCAAAGAATGAACTGAGAGAGTAAGAGGTAAAAGAGCTAAGAATGTTTCCAAGGGATGGACCATGAAAATTTATCTGGGAAAAGAGAGAAGTGAGTCATTTTAGGGGGTGGAGAGAAGTGAGATATTTTAGGTGGAAGTGGGGGAGGCAATCAAATCATAAAAAAGTGATAAGGATTAAGTATATTGGATGGAGGTCTCCTTAAAGTTGAAAACTGCCAGTGACTAAGGGATGTAGAAGGAGAAAAAGCAATATGTTGTTCTAGAGATGAAAATTTAAGTTATAAAACAGGTTAGCCATGATATAGAATATTTAGGAAATACACTTCCATAAGCACTTTTATGGTCTTTAAAGCAAAATTTAGACTGTAAAAGTTTCCATTAATATTATATACTCATATGACAATCTTCTGAAATAATTTCTTGGTAATGAAATAGTGTATTAGATGATGTTTCAACAAAAATAAGACTAAAAAGGCCCTCCCTTCTAGAACTAAAGTCCAGAATTGATTTGAGATTCTACAGAGCTTACCATTCTGTTTTATTAAAGTGTAAACACATGGTCAGAACTTTATTAACTGATAGAAGAAAGGATGGAAAGACAAATCTATTTTGGCAACTGATAGATTATATTGAATGCTGGGTCTTGAGCCTAGATCTCGAGCCTAGATCTCTCAAGTTATTTTTCTACTTTTAGTCAGGAAAAGTTCTCACACATTAATATTATGAAGTATAACAATATAAAGTTACTTGAATAACTTTACTTAATTCCAAAGTTTCCAAAGTATTATGGAAAAAAACCAGTACATTTTGTACATTCATGATTCTTAATAAAAATGATAACATTTTTTAATCTTGTTTTGTATTTTAATAGTCTTGTAATCAGCATTTATTGTTTTTATTTATATATATGAGATCAAATACTAGATTCTAGGTAACTAACAAATATAGATTATATGACCTCTGCCCATGAAGAGCTTACAATCTAACAAGAAAGCATAAAACAAATTTTAATAAGCAAGCTTAAATGTTACAACAGTGCAGAATGAGGAGTAGAAAATACACACATTCATTATCCCAAAAGAATTTTGAAAACTCTTGACCAAGAAGGATATGCATATATGCATATTACCACACCTAAATTTATAAAACACTCATAAATATGCAGGAAGAGAAAAAAAAGCAAATGAATCCCGCAATTGCTGCTACAAATAGCAACAGATGCAAGCCTAACAGAGCCAATCCAAGTTTAGGGGATAGGAAAGAAAGACGTCAATAAGCAAGCTTTTAGTGATAGGACAAAAATGAAGATGCACTGTAAGTTAAGCTTCTGGTTAGGAGATGATTACCTGAACTTCTTCAACTCACTCCTGTACACAGCAGAGGCACTCTTGGAGGCTGTATCTGGGAAGATAAGAAGCTACTTTCCTGTGTGTTCCTTTGATTTTCATTTTAAAGCATACATGAATCCAGTGGTGATAAACTATATGTCATACTATTGTGGTAATGGAAAAATACTGTGTGTATTTTGCATAAATTAACATATAGATTCAATAGCTGCATTATTTTCCTTCTATCACAAAGTGGAAATAACAGGAAATTCTTATTCTAAATTTATTGGTGTTGACTATTTAGATTAAAAAATCTAAAAGGTTTCTCCAATCATTTTCAAGCCAAATTTACTAGCAACATCATTTTGTGTATGTTTGAGTTCACTGATCAGAGCAATTTTACATGGTTGTATGTTGTCAATAAAATAACTGCAAATAATACTTTAATAAATGTAATCAGTGGCTTCCAAAAAGGAGACATTCCAGAACAGAGCATATACTCAAATTACAATAGTCTATTGAGATGATGGTCACTCAATTCAAGAATCAATACATACTGTCCTCAAGAGGAATAAATTTGGTGAAAACATTAAAAAACATGGAGAGGGAAGATATGAGGAAAGCCAAAGCAACTATCAGAATAAAAAACAGCAGGAAGAAAGTTTCCTAGTCCCCATGAGAAGGATTAAAAAAAAAGAGGGAAAAACTACAAAAGTTACATATATGTATTCGATATACATATTCCCTTTTACTATGTTGAAGCTTCTTTATTATAAGCTTTCTTACCTCATTGTTAGAATCTTGAATAACTTTATAGAGGGCTGGTACCAGTGATTTTTTCCGGTGTAAAGTTGCTGCATAATTGCTGATCTGAGTGTCAGGTAATGCCTAAAAGAAACATTGAAGGAAAACAATCAGGAACTTTGTTTTACATGAGTTCATCTTGAAAAGATTTATAATAAGAGTCAACTAGGAAAAGTAAAAATTAATATAAGAAATAACCGTGAGAGGTTAACCTAACAAGTTAGGTTAGGATGTTATATTACACAATTGGTAATTATGAAATATCATTAGAAATCACAAATTAGGGGCCTCCCCGGTGGCGCAGCAGTTCAGCACTGCGCTGTGGAGCTGTTGGCAGCGGCAACGCGAGTAGGACGCCCGGCCGGGGAGAATCCCACACGGTGCAGCAGACCTCCCCTGCCTCGCCCGCTGCTCCCCTCAGCAGTGTATTTCTGATCTGCCTGTTCTGCTCCCCACTCTGTCTCTGGTGAACCCTCTTGCCGCCCCACACCTCTGGCCTGTGCCCCAGCTTGTATGTATAAATAAAAAATAAATCTTAAAAAAAAAAAAAAAGAAATCACAAATCATACCACGATTTGCTGAAACAAGTCATCTGAAACTAATTTAGTCCACAAAAATAATACAAAATATATTTGAATTCTTGCATTTTATGTTTATGAAGTATTTATTTCCACAATGTCCATAAATTATATAGTTTTCAATCAAATCAGTATGTGATTTTTAATTACAGGAAATAAAAACATAAGACACAAATCCCATTTTTGTGCCTCACTAAAGCTTGGAGGCATGCCCTCTTACTGAATATATTTTAAAATTCATATATACCTCCATCAATCTTAACAACTATCTTCATTTTAATATGACCGCTCTTCTAGGTCTTATTCACATTGTCTTCTTCCAGAAGTGGATATAAGAACATGTTACTGTCATATAGAATCATAACACTTCCTTATCCTCAATACAATTTACCTTGAATTCTGACAACCATTCTTCCACAACACCACGCTCAGATCCCAGCATCTTCTTCTACCTTCTATTCTCTTTTTCCTCTGAAAGAAGAAAACATCAACCTGAAGGTAGCTCTACATATAGAAACTACCACTGGTAAATGATTGTGCCTCTCACTAAAGGAAAAACTCATCTAGTATATTTAAATAGGAAAGTTTATTTTTAAGATAGAGTTCAATTAAAACAAAATTTTTTTCAGACCTCATTTCTATAAGCTCCATTTTTAGTAACTTTTAGACTTACTTTCCTAAAACTTTTATATTTCCCCCAGCAACTATACTTCAAAGTGGCAAAAACAAGTTTGCTGGATGAAATCAAACTTCACATTATCCAGGACAAATGTACAGTCTGTGCCTGAAATTTTTACCAAACATTACAACTAGAGTAAGTTACACACTGTGCAACAAACCATGTGACAGACTGTAAATAATGAAGTCAGAAAAGCTAGATACCAAGAGTCACATAGTCAGCAAAGTGATTATAAATGCATATATAATAAGAAAAATAAAGCCTATGAAGAAGGTAGAGTTCTAAATGGACAAACAACCGATTTAAAAAAACCAAGTTGAATAATAGCATGTAAACCATAATTCCATCAAAAAATTATGTAAAATGTAAAAAATTATGTAAAAAAAAGGATGAAACATACACACAAAACAATGAAGTGCTTGCCTCTAAGGGAATGGTTACTGAGAATATTCTACCTAAATAATTTTGAATTATAAAAAATAAAAATAAGTGTATTAATTTTAAGGTGAAAAATAAAATTAAAGGTTTTTTGTTTTAAATTAAACTCTTGAAAGGTAAGAACAGGGAGAAATAAATAACTTAAAAGGGGAAGAAACTATCTTCAAGGACTAAAACAAAAGCTCCTTTAATTAAAAACACAGTATCTGGGCCTCCCTAGTGATGCAGGGGTTAAGTCTCAGCCCTATGATGCTATCAGCAGCAACTGAGATCTATCCCTAGCCAGGGAGCTAACCCACATGGCATAGCAGACCTCTCCAGTCTCACCCGCTGCTCCCCTCAGCAATGTATTTCAGTCAATCCACCTGTTCTGCTACCCACTCTATTTCTGGTGGATCTGCTCACCCCTCACACCTCTGGCCTATACCCCAGTTCTTCTATGCATAAATACATAAAAATAAATATTTAAAAATAAATAAATAGCAAATGTTCTTAAGACAGACTGATGGATTTATTCAAATAAACTGCAGGATAAAAGAGATAATAGGAAACCTACAGATTAAAAGATATTAAAAAGCAAACAAATCAATAACCAAAGAATGAATCTTATTTGGACTCTGACACAAATAATTAAAAAGACCATGATACAAATGTATAAAACTGAACATGACTAGTTATTAGATGATAATAATTAAGGAATATTTAAATTTTGCTTTAATCTCCAACTTTTTTTTAATATTTCTTTTTTTAAAATTTTATTTATTTTGGCATACAAGCTGGGGTGCAGGCCAGAGGTGTGGGGCAGTGAGAGGGTTCACCAGAGACAGAGTGGGGAGCAGAACAGGCAGAGTGACGGAAATACACTACTGAGGGAAGCAGTGGGCGAGGCAGGAGAGGTCTGCCGCGCCATGTGGGAATATTCCCGGCCGGGCATCAAACTCGCGCTGTAGCTGCCACGCCGACAGCTCCACACTCCCGCTTAACCTGTTGCACCACCAGGGAGGCCTAATCCCCAACTTTTTACTTTGAATTATTTAGGGAAGTTGCAAGAAAGGTACAATAAACACACATAAATCTTTCACCTAGATTTTCCAATTCCTGTTCTCTCTCATTCTCTTTTCCGTACCCTCACCCTCAACCCCAACCATTTTGGAGTTCTTGTAAACACTGTATTTCACCACTAAGCACTTCACCAGAAATCTCCTAAGGAAAAAAAAAATCTCCTACACAACCACAATATCATACTTGGGAAATTTTACATTGGTTAAGTACTGCTCTCTAATATTCAGTCTATATTCAAATATCCCTAGTAGATCCAATAACATCTTAGTATAAGTTCCATTTCTATTAAAGTTCAAAATAGTAGGAAAAGTTAAAGCAAAGCTTAAATTAGTTTCTCAAGAAATAATTTTATAGGCATAAATCAAATGTCTTGATTTTCGTTTAATATCTTTTTAAAAAAAATTATTTATTTATGCATACAAGAATTGGGGTGTAGGCCAGAGGTGTGGGGAGTGTGGGTGAGAGGATTCACCAGAGACAGAGTGGGGAGCAGAACAGGTGGATTGACTCAAATACAAGGCTGATGGGAGCAGCAGGCAAGACAGGAGAGGTCTGCTGCGCCATGTAGGTCAGCTCCCTGGTCAGGGATTAAACTCGTGCTGAAGTGGCGGCTGATAGCTTCATATCACTGAGCCTTAACCGCTTGCACCCCAGGGAGGCCCCTTTTAATATCTTTTTTAACCACAGATTTGGGATATCAAATCACTAGTTTCTACCAATACTATTTTAAAAATGACTGCAAATTAACTACCTTTAAATACAGAAATATAGTGGTGTTAGTAATAATTAAAATCAAAACAGCATCACATCACCTCACCTCCAGGATACTTCTAATTTTAAAACAGATATTTATTAACAAGTTTAAATAGAAAAAGTATTTAGGAAAGTAAATTTTAAGCCAAAAGAAATTATCAAACCTGGGCCTCCCTGGCAGTTAAGCACTGCGCTGTGAAGCTGTTGGAAGCAGCGACGTGAGTTCGACGCTCCGGACAGGGAGATTCCCATATGGCACAGTAGACCTCTCCTGCCTCGCCGGCTGCTCCCCTCGCAGTGTATTTCCATCGATCTGCCTGTTCTGCTCTCCACTCTGTCTCTGGTGAATCCTCTCACCACTCTATACCTCTGGCCTATACCCCAGCTTGCATGCATAAATAAATAAATCTTAAAAAAAAATAATATGGACTCTGGTTCTCTATTACCTGCCAGCTCCATGTCCTAAAAAGCTACTTGTCCTTGCGAAAAGTACTTAACTAATATCTATGGCCTCAAATTCCATATTTATAAAATGGCGAAAAGCCATACCACCCTTAATGCACCCAATCTAGTCAGAAAATGAAGATGATGACGCCTCCCTGGTGGCGCAATTGGTTAAGTCACAGCACTATGAGGCTATCCGCAGCCACTGGCAGCACGAGTTCAATACCCAGCCGGGGAGCTTCCCACATGGCACAGCAGACCTCTCCTGTCTCGCCCGCTGCTCCCCTCCAGCAGTGTATTTCAGGAGATCAGCCTGTTCTGTTCC
Source organism: Scalopus aquaticus (assembly GCA_004024925.1). Classification (NCBI taxonomy): domain Eukaryota; kingdom Metazoa; phylum Chordata; class Mammalia; order Eulipotyphla; family Talpidae; genus Scalopus; species Scalopus aquaticus. Next base: position 10,819 of record PVIJ01018271.1, on the reverse strand, counting down.
CCACTCTGTCTCTGGTGAATCCTCTCACCACCCCCCACACCTCTGGCCTACACCCCAGCTTGTATGCATAAATAAATTAATCTTAAAAAAAAAGAATTAAAAAGAAATGGAGATGACACTACCTATTGAGATATGAGGTTCCTTTTTTTTTAAGATTAAATAAGTTAACCTATCAGTGAACAAAGCAACCTATAATTACTGCTCTCACTGGTTTCTATTAGACCAAAATTATTGGGTAAACAAAGCTATATTAATTAAGGCAACATATGAGATAGTAAAAACTGATTTTGCTACTACAAATTTTCAACTAGGTCAACAACTATGAAGATATCTCAAGGTATAAATTAAAGATGAGTCACTGTTATTAATACCAAATTCCCTAAGATAAAACCTAGAGCTGCACTATCCAGTTGCAACCGCTAGCCACGTCATTATTTAAATTTAAATTAATTAGATAAATTTAAAGATTCAATTCCTAGTTGCAATAGCTACATTTCAAGTGCTCAGTAGCTCTATGGAGTTGTAGCCCCCATACTGAACAACAGAGAGGCATAAAAGCCATCATCACAGAAATTCTACTGGGCAGCACTCATCTAGATGTGGCTAGATAATATAATTCAGTAAATTCAGTAATTTTCTAATTATAAAGTTTAGGCAACAAAAAGGTGAAAAGATACAACTATTAAAAAGTGAACACTTTCGGAAGTAAAATTCAAAGGTCATAATCAGTATGTGATTGTTTCAAGTCTTCCAGGTGACGTTACTTAACAAACAGAAGGTATCTACCAAAGACTACGAAAAATGCTAACATGTCTAACTGCACAGGAAATTCATTCTTCATCCTTTAAGATGTTAAATGCTATAATTTTACCTCTGTTCTAAGATCAGTTTTCTAAAGGAGGTGGCGGCACAGGAATGCAGCAGAGTTCAAATGTGGAATTCATTTGTTGAGACTTAAATATTTTCCAACTCTATAAAAAATGAAAATGATAATCTGTGAAATATCAAGAGATAATTGTCTTAAGAATATCATACAAAGGAGAAAGAATATTTTGACAAGACAAATATAATGTAATTTATCTAACTTAAGAAATAATTAGGGATTTAAAAATTTCTAGAGTAGCATATACTTGTGTACCATTATTGAACCTAATTAAAAACAATTAAAGAGAGAGGAAGCCTGAAGTTACAGTTTCAAATATACCATAAATTATCTGCAAGAACTGAACAGGTTACTTAAACTATCTGGAGCCCTGTTTGAATAATCCATGAAAATTATGTTCCAGTTAAAAATTCTATGAATCTAACTTTTCAAATGTTATGGTAATATCTCACACACACACACATACATATACACACACCATGAAAATTTTAATACACAGTATAAAATTAAGCATAAGTAGTATGAATCTATAAAATAATGTTGGGTGAATTTCACAGAACTAAAAATTTTATCATTTTTAGAAAAAACAAAGAAAACACTATTACTTTTGAATTTGTAGCACAAGAGCATATGAAGAGTTTTTGATTGGAGAGAATAATTCTCAAATTGCTAAAAGTACACTTTTCTCATAAATTAATTCTATTTTCATGTAACTGATGTCTGACTACATTAGGCTCTACCTCTGTGATTCAAAACTCTATTATAACTTTAAAATTTAACCCTTTGCACTGGAGGCTTTTTTCACATGGGCAAACCAGCCACTTGAGACGATTTCAGCTATATTAGGGAAGCATTTTACAGGTACTTTGAAATCATGTTATACTCAAACAAACATATACAAATAATAAAATTTCACCAATTTATTTATTTTTACATTGAATACAACAAAATCTGTTAAATATTACACTCTGTAATTAGTTTTTGTGTGCTATTTAGTCAAACAATCCCCAAGATGCAGCCTCGGTTTGTCAGGACACGTATCACAATGCTAAACTGAGATTAACTAACCTAAGCTAAGAATTGGCTAAGGATGCAGGCCAAGCCTGGTCCATGGAAGTAATTGCGATAAGAATATCTTATCACACATTGGAAATAAACATATTGACTTCCAAAGCATTCGGGCGCCCTAGCTGCGCCACTTGAGTGGACGCATTAAACCACCGGGGGCCATAGCAGCGCCGCTCTAATGGACGCATTACACCGCCAGGTGCCGGAGTGGCGCCGCTCAAGTGCAAAGGGTTAAAATATAAAAAAAAAATCTCAAAACAGGTTTTTTTAACAAAATGCTATTTTTTAAATACAAAGAATAGCATAATAAAATTTTCTTGGAGTTAGGTTACATATGACTATGAAGTCTCCAATGCTTCTCAAACAGAAAATGTGTCAGAAACTCCTACTCCCAAGATGTTAATATGTGATTGTTTTAAGTCTTAAAATCACATAGTAGCTGACTTTTTAATCACTTATATATTGGGCTCCACTTGAGATTTTCATTCCATAAGAAGTTTTTTTTGGGGGGGCGGCAGCAGTGAGGGAGAAAACTTGAAAAGGAGTAAGAGATTATCTCTGGAAAGATACACTAGACTGATAACACTATAGGAGGTAGACCCTGACGTCAAGGAAACAGGATAGGAATGATATTCTAACAATCTTTTTTATACCTTGGGGATTCTGAATCACCAAGATAATAGATTTAGGAGTGCAATTAGGCAGATTTGAGAGTTATGCTGGGAACTTCAGCAGAGATGGTGTGCCAACAATATTTCCTAAAGACCTACACATACTCCTTAAGCTCTTTCTTTTTTAAAGATATATTTATTTATGCATACCAGCTGGGGTACAGGCCAGAGGTGTGGGACAGTTAGAGGGTTCACCAGAGACAGAGCGGGGAGCAGAACAGGCAGACTGACAGAAATACACTGCTGAGGGGAGCAGCAGGTGAGGCAGGAGAGGTCTGCTGTACCATGTGGGAATCTCCCCAGCCGGTCGTCGAACTTGCATCGCCGCTGCCTATAGCTCCACAGCACAGCGCTTAACCGCTGCACCACCAGAGAGGCCCACTCCTTAAGCTCTTTATATATAAAATAAACAAACCAAAAAAACCAATGAGGGAAATGATGGAGAAAATTAGTTTTATTCAACTTTAATAGTCCTAAAACCAAATGGGTCCCCTATCCATGGGAAGAAGACAATGTTAAGAGAGTTTATGGTTCTTTCATACACAAAGTATATAAATGTGGACATGCCCAAACTGTCTAATACATATATAACTGAAGTCTCAGATGAGAAGAGAAAGATAAAAACAATATTCGAAGAGAATAATGGCTATACAAAATCAATTGAAGAAATAAACTCACAGATTCAATACATTCTGCCAAATCCAAATAGAATATATTCAAGGATGACTATACCCAGGATATGCTAAAACTATGAAATAAAGGAATGGAAAAAAGAGATTTGTGAAGGCAGTACGGAAAAAGCAAGAGTTAACCGTCAGGGAAGCAATAAAACTATCAGCAAATTTAGAAACAGAAAACACAAAAGCCAGAATATTACAGAATACTATAGTTAAAGCAACAAAAGAAAACTACTGCCAATCTAAAATACAATATCCAGCAAAAATATACTTCAAAAATTAAGATGGAAAAGTGGATTCTGGGAAGATGGCAGAGAGAGCATCAAGAATCAGTCAATATCATCAATACACTTGAAAAATCTGATGTAACTATTTTGGAACTGTGGAGTCTAGTGAATGCATGTAATTTCCATGGGAAGAAGTGTGGTTTTTATAATTTTAATTGCAACTAACTTCAATCAATTTCAGCTCTTAGCACAGCAAGTTACCCATATTACAACCTCAGCCATATAGCAAAGAGCTATGCACATGTTCTTGGAGCAGCCTACAGGGGTCAAGGTTGCCAAAAAAGGACCGTATTTTATAAATACTGGAGATTGTGCTCTGAGCACTGATTTCTGCTTCTGTTCACAGAAATGCAGTCAACATTGGGCAGCCATGCTATTGCATCCCCCCTGGTTGTTGAAAGCTCCATTCCTCCACTGAAGTGACTTCCAGGAGATTTGAAGTCTGTGCTCATTTACCCTCCACCTCTCATTATTCTTTTTCCCCCTTTTGGGAGTTAGACATTAAAGGCTAGTGCATTCAAAAACTACTGCTATATATGGGGGAAAAATAAGAAGTGCCCATGCATACCCAGAACACACACACTAAAAACATAAAAAGATCTTTACATCTTATTACACACACACAGCCTACAACAATTAAAAAAACAACAACAATAAACAATAACAAAACCCAGCAAACTCTGGGGAAGAAAAAAAATGTAATTTCCAGAGTGACCACAGAGTACATGCCTAACATTTCAACAAAACAATCATAAGGCATATGAAGAAACAAGAAAGTGTGACCCATTAAGAGGGTCCAAAATAACAGAAACTATCTAAAAAAGACCTGAGAGCAGATATAGCAGACAAGAACTTAAAACAGCTGTTTTTTTAAAAAATTTTAAAAAGATTTATTTATTTATGCATACAAGCTGGGGTTCAGGCCAGAGGTGTGGGGGAGTGAAAGGGCTCACTAGAGACAGAGCGGGGAGCAGAACAGGCATATGGACTGAAATACACTGCTGAGGGGAGCAGCAGGTGAGGCAGGAGAGGTCTACCAAGCCATGTGGGAAGCTTTCCGGCCAGGCGTTGAACTCGCGGCCGCAGCTGCTGACAGCTCCACAGCGCAGCGCTTAACTGCTGCGCCACCAGGGAGGCCCAAAACAGCAGTTTTAAAGATACTTAAAGAACTAACAGAAAATTTGAGGAAAATTTTTAAAAATGATGCATGAACAAAATGGAAATACCAATAAAGAGGCAGAAAACTTAAACAACCAAAATTAAATTCTGGTGCTAAAAATACAACAGTAAGAGAACTGGAAATGGTAACTACAAGATAGGTAATATCTTTCTCATCTTTTTTTCCTATTGTTATTTTCTAAAAGCTAATGAGAAAATAAGGGAACCTGATGAGTACTGTATGTTAATACATTGAATAATTTATTTGACATGGACAAATTTCTTGAAAGGAACATGTTACCAAACCTCGCTCAAGAACAACAGTCTTATATCTTTTTTTTTAAGATTTATTTATTTATGTATACAAGAACTATATCTATTTTTTTTAAATTTATTTATGCATACAAGCTGGGGTACAGGCCAGAGGCGTGGGGCGGCGTGAGGGCTCACCAGAGACAGAGTGGGGAGCAGAACAGGCAAATCGACGGAAATACACTGCTGAGGGCAGCAGCGGGTGAGGCAGAAGAGGTCCGACTCGCCATGTGGGCATCTCCCCAGCTGGGCATCGAACTTGCGCCGCCGCTGCCAACAGCTTCACAGCACAGCGCTTAACCGCTGCACCACCAGGGAGGCCCTATAACTATTTTTAATGGAATTTGCTGTTAAAAAACTAGTCCACATAAAATAAAGTATGGAGACCCATTTCATGGGTGGCTGAAAGCATGAACAGTGAGGTAAGCCCTCTGACCTAAATTCCCTAACACAAAGTAATAGTAACCAACCACTAGAAAAATTTGAAGCTTGAAATGTACTACAGGTAATGATAGTGAGCAACAAATACAATCTCAATTCAACTTCTTTGTAGATTTACTCAAATTCTAAACACTGTAGGACAGACAGAAGTGTGCTCATTTACAGGTATAAATACAGTTTACTTCAGTCTCTACTGTTCTACACATGATGTTTGGCATTTGATAAAAAATTTCAAGACACAAAAACAACCATTTGTAGGTAAGGCAATATAGCAATTAATGAACTTAAACACAGGATACTGGACTACCAGGCAGGGACTTCATAATAACTATGATAAAATATTAAAGGGTCTAGTGAAAAAGTTCCACAACATACAAGAATTACAACAGAGGGAAGGAAATGATAAAGAATCAAATGGAAGAATTAGAATTTTTTTTAAAACTCACTGAATCAGAGATAAAGAATTTCTTCTCCAGGCTCATCAGCAGACTACAACAGAGTTTAGGACAGTACTGATTAAAAGTATTTAGGAAAGTAAATTTTAAGCCAAAAGAAATTATCAGGGCCTCCCTAGTGGCGCAGCAGTTGAGCGCTGCACTGTGGAGCTGTCGGCAGCGCACAATGCAAGCTCGACGCCCAGTCGGGGAGGATCCCACAAGGTGAGGCAGACCTCTCCTACCTCACACGCTGCTCTCCTCAGCAGTGTACTTCTGATCTGTCTGTTCTGCTCCCCAATCTGTCTCTGGTGAACCCTATTGCCACTCCCACACCTCCGGCTTGTACCCCAGCTTGTATGTATAAATAAATAAATCTTAAAAAAAAAAAAAAAGAAATTATCAAACCTGGGCCTCCCTGGTGGTGCAGCAGTTAAGCACTGCGCTTTGGAGCTGTCGGAAGCAGTGATGTAAGTTTGATGCCCCGGCCAGGGAGATTCCCACATGGCACAGCAGACCTCTCCTGCCTCGCCGGCTGCTCCCCTCAGCAGTGTATTTCCACTGATCTGCCTGTTCTGCTCCCCACCCTGTCTCTGGTGAACCCTCTCACTGCCCCACACCTCCGGCCTGTACCCCAGCTTGTATGCATAAACAAATAAATCTTAAAAAAAAAATTATGAAACCTGAAACACAAAGTGTAGGAAAAAAATGACAAATCATCCAAGGTCTGTGGTAATATATATATTTTTAAAGATTTATTTATTTATGCATACAAGCTGGGGTGCAGGCCAGAGGTGTGGGTGGTGAGAGGATTCACCAGAGACAGAGTGGGGAGCAGAACAGGCAGATCGACCGAAATACACTGCTGAGGGGAGCAACAGGCGAGGCAGGAGAGGTCTGCTGCACCATGTGGGAATCTCCCTGGCTGGGGATCTAACTCATGCTGCAGTGTCTCTGGATAGCTTCACAGTGCTGCACTCAACAGACATCAAAACTACATATCCAAGAAGCTCAGAGAACTCCAAGTGGACCTTGCATCAAAACAAAACATCACCTAGATACATTTTAATTATACTTCTAAAGTTATGAGAAACTCAATGCAGTATTTGCAAAGGAGATGGTTTCAATTAATTTCCACAAATAATCCTTCAAAGTATAGAAAAGGAAAGTATAGAACAGAAAGTATAGAACAGAAGAGAATTTTTTGTGAAGGGTTTTTGAAATGTCATGGTTACCACTCTTCCTCAGGAGTAAATTACAGGTGAAATAACCTTTTGACCCCATGTCTAATAAAAAGGAATTTCCGGGGTATTATCAGAGATCTTGACTTGGCAGTATTCTGACTCACATTTAAGAAAACTAAAGAAGAAACTGACTAGCTAGTTAACTTCATAATGAATGATAAGAGCCGACCAATACGTTGGAAAGATCATCCCAGTAAGTCAGTGCAGACTGCACAAAGGCTTACCATGATCAGATATGGGTCATGTGGAAGAGAAAAAAGGAGAGCAATGTTAAAAGAAGCTAACCACAGAAAGAAGCCAGAGGCTCCTTTGAATACAGAGCAGCCAAAGAAAAAATAAGCAACCCGAAACTTGAATAGAGATGGATTTGCCTTCAATAAGAAAGCTACAGGAGAGAAATCGCTAGTAATAAATCGCTGAAATCTCAACAAAATTAATTACATGAGAAATGGGAGAGCCATGTGGGGAAAAAGCCGTAAATAGAAACTATCACTAAGAACATCCAGATGCTGGACTTATAGCAAAGATTTTATTATTTTTTAAAAATTTATATATATATATATATATATACACATATATATATATTTGTATTTATATATTTCACACCATTGTTTGTTTTTGTACAATGTTTGCTTTCTCCTCTCAGGTGCAGTCTCTGTAAAATTCCCACCAACAATTCACTCATGAACCATCACCATATTCCCTTGTGCTCTTCCCTCACCTGTTTTGACCCCCTCTTCCTTCCCCTCCCTTGCAGAATGTCTCTGATTTTTAGTTGCCTGCTAATTTTGTTTTTTTTATTTACTAATATTTTTTCCTGATCCCTTATTGGGTCCCCCTACATTCCTCCTTTAAGTGAAACCATCTGCTATTTTTCTTTTTCCTTTCAGCTTATTTCACTGAGTATAATCCCTTCCAGATTCATCCATGTTGCTGTGAACAGCATGAGTTTATCTTTTTTGATTGCTGAATAGTATTCCATTGTGTATATATACCACATCCTTTTGATCCAGTATCTATTCTAGCAAGGATTTTAAATCAGCTCTTTTAAATATGTTCAAAAAAAGGAACCACATCTAGGGGGCGTTCCTGGTGGCACAAGGGGTTAAGTCTCAGCACTATCAAGCTATCGCCAGCCAGGCAGCATGAGTTCCATCCCGGCCAGGGAGCTATCCAGCATGGCACAGCAGACCTCTCCTGTCTTGCCCGCTGTTCCCCTCAGCAGTGTTATTTCAGTAGATCCGCCTTTCTGCTCCCCACTCTGTGTCTGGTGAATCCTCTTACCACCACCCCCACCCACACCTCGGGCCTACACTCTTGTATGCATAAATAATTTTTTTTTCTTATTTATACATACAAGCTGGGGTACAGGCCAGAGGCGTGGGGCGGCAAGAGGGTCCACCAGAGACAGAGTGGGTAGCAGAACAGACAGATCAGAAATACACTGCTGAGGGGAGCAGCGGGCGAGGCAGGAGAGGTCTGCCGCGCCATGTGGGATTCTCCCCAGCCGGGCGTCGAACTCGCGTCGCCGCTGCCAACAGCTCCACAGTGCAGCACTTAACCGCTGCGCCACCGGGGAGGCCCAATTCTTTTTTTTTTTTTTTAAAGGAACTACATATAAAGAAATAAAGGAAAGTTTAAAAATGAGGCCTTGAGAATTAGAGACATTAGATAGAAATTAACATATAAATGAAGGAAATAGAAATCCAGAGTCAAAAAGTACAACTGAAAGAAATAATTCATTAGAGGAGCTTGGAAGTAGATTTGAGCTGGCAAAAGAACCAATACAACTAAAGATAGGTCAGTTAAAATTATCTACTGTGAAGAGCATAACAAAAACAAAATGGAAAAAATATGCAGAACCTCTGGACTTGAGGGATACTATCAAATATACCAACATAAAAATAATGGGGCTCCTGGGATGGAGCAGAAATAGTTTAAGAAACAATGGCCTAAAACTTCCCAAATGTGATGAAAAACATTAAATCTACATATCCAAGACGCTCAACTAACTAATTTGGAGAAACACAGAGAACCACACCTAGACACAAAATAAGTGGTTGAAAACCATTTAAGTGTGTGCCGTGCAGTTTGAAATGTCTAACTTAATTTTTTTTTTTAATTCTTACTAATAGCTTCAAGAAACAATTTCAAATCCTGGAAAGGAGTATGCTTTCCTGGGGGGTAATAAGATCAAGTCTCAAGAATGAGAAGCAAAAGCGCAAAGAGCAAAGTAGAGAAAGAATATGAACTCTCAAGTTGATGAGTTTATAATGACTGGGTTATTTGAATAAAGTATAATAATCAAGGCAAGATACGAGTGGTACCTTTCAGTTTACCTTACCACTCTCCCCAGCCCACTTACTTTTTCATTCCCAAAAAACAGCAAGTAGTTTGTCCCAAAACAGAGTGAATAAAACATTAAATCCTTTAAAATACAACTAATATAATTTTATCACATAGGAATTTTCCCTCTGAATGTTTTTCTATTGCATTCAAAATTACAGTAGTTTGTGGCTATCCTCTTGTTCGAGAACATTTTAAACATCTGCATGTCAGAAAATTGTATAATCAATTCTCATGCATCCATCATTGAATTTCAATCTTTTCTCCCTCTACTGCAACCCCCACTCCACTCCCACCAACTCCCTTAATTATTTTTTTAATTGTTATTTTTATTTATGCCTTTTGCATTACTGTATATTCCCCGTAGGTTTCCACCACCAATTCAACTGTGAACCGTCACCACAGTCCCCTGTGCTCCCCTCTTCCCTGTTCTGAGCCTCAGTACTCCCCCCTCGCTGATTGCTGATTGTCGTTCTTGTATTTGGTTCCCCTATATTCCTGTTATAAGTGAGACCATTAGATATTTTTATTTTTCCTTTGGCTTATTTCGCTGAGCATGATCCCTTCCAGTTCCATTCATGTTGCTGCGAATTGCATGTGTTTATCTTTTTTGAATGCTGAATAGTATTCCATTGTGTATATGTACCACATCTTTATCCAGTCATCTATTTTTGGGCATCTGGGTTGTTTCCATACCTTCGTTATTGTAAATAGTGCTGCAATAAACATACGGGTGCATGCATCCTTTTGAATTAGTGTTTTTGTGTCCTTTTGGTAGATTCCCAAAAGTGGTATTGCTGGGTCGTATGGTAGCTCCACATTTATTAGTTTGAGGAAACGCCATATGGCTTTCCATAATGGTTGGACCGGTTTGCATTCCACCAGCAGTGTAGAAGAGTTCGATTTTCTCCACATCCTTTCCAGCATTTGTTGTTGCCTGTTTTTCTAATGTGCGCCATTCTCACTGGCATGAGGTGGTATCTCATTGTGGTTTTGATTTGCATTTCTCTGATTATAAGTGATGCTGAACATTTTTTCGTATAGCTGTTGGCCATTTGCTTTTCTTCTTTGGAGAAGTGTCTTTTTAGCTCTTCTGCCCATTTTTTTTTTCCATTTTTTTTTTATTGTTATTTGTGTCTTTTACATTTTGTATTCCCCTTGGGCAGCCCACCACCAATTCACCCGTGATCCATCTCCATGGTCCCCTGTATTCTCCTCTCTTCCATTTTGTGCCCTTATCCTCCCCTCCCCCCTCCCCCACCGCTGAGTGTCTCTCTCCCACCCCGCCTCCCTATAGT
>PVIJ01018270.1:0-26803 GCA_004024925.1 Scalopus aquaticus | reverse complement strand
CTCTAATTCCATCCATGTTGCTGCAAATTGCATGTGTTTATCTTCTTTGAATGCTGAATAGTATTCCATTGTGTATATGTACCACATATTCTGGATCCAATCATCTATTTTTGGACATCTGGGTTGCTTCCATACCTTTGCTATTCTGAACAGTGCCGCAATGAACATACGGGTGCATGTATCCTTTCGGATTAGTGTTTTTGTGTCCTTTGGGTAAATTCCCAAAAGTGGGTATTGCTGGGTCGTATGGAAGCTCCATGTTTAGCAGTTTGAGGAATCTCCATACAGCTTTCCATAGTGGCTGGACCAGTTCACATTCCCACCAGCAGTGTAGAAGAGTTCCTTTTTCTCCACACCCTTTCCAGCATTTGTTGTTGCCTGTATTTTTAATATGTGCCATCCTCACAGGTGTGAGGTGGTATCTCATAGTGGTTTTGATTTGCATTTCCTTAATTATAAGTGATGTTGAGCATTTTTTCATGTATCTGTTGGCCATTTGCTTTTCTTCTTTGGAGAAGTGCCTTTTGAGCTCTTCTGCCCATTTTTTGATTGGGTTATTGACTTTGTTTTTGTTGAGTCCTGTGAGTTCCTTGTAAATTTTTGTTATCAGTCCTTTATCGGATGTATTGTGTGCAAAGATCTTTTCCCAGTTGGTAGGGTGTCTGTTAGTTTTGGTTAATGTCTCTTTTGCTGTCCAGCTTTTTATTTTGATGTAATCCCATCGTCTTTCACTTCCTTTGCTTTGAGGGATGTGTCTTTCAAGATTTTGCTGAGATATATGTCGTGTAGAGTTTTGCCTATATTTTCTTCTATACATTTTATGGTTTCAGGTCTTACATCCAGGTCTTTTATCCATTTTGAGTTGACTTTTGTGCAGGGTGTGATTTATTTTTCAATTGTAAAAAGGGTGGATTTCTTGATTTCCTCTTCTTCAAATTGATTATTTGCATATAGGAAGGCTACTGACTTTTGTGTGTTGATTTTGTATCCTGCTCTTTACTAAATTGGTTGATTATTTTGATTAGTTTTTCTGTGGAGTTTTTAGGATTCTCTATATATATTATCATGTCATCAGCAAATAGTGAAAGCTTTACTTCTTCTTTCCCTATCTGGATTCCTTGTATTCCTTTCTCTTGTCTCATTGCTCTGGCTAGGACTTCCAGTATTATATTTAAGATAAGTGGTGACAGTGGACATCCTTGTCTTGTTCCAGATTTCAGGGGAAAGGCTTTCAGCTTTTCACCATTGAGGATGATATTGGCTGTGGGTTTGTCATATATGGCCTTTATCATGTTGAATTATGTTCCTTCTATCCCTAGAATTTTGAGGACTTTCATCATAAATGGGTGTTGGAATTTGTCAAATGCTTTCTCAGCATCTATTGCTATGATCATGTGGTTTTTATTCTTTTTGTTGATGTGTTGGATTATATTAATTGATTTTCTGATGTTGAACCATTCTTGTGCTCCTGGAATAAATCCCACTTGCTTGTGGTGAATTATCTTTTTGATGCGTTGTTGGATTCTATTAGCTAAAATTTTATTGAGGATTTTTGCATTAGTGTTCATTAGAGATATTGGCCTGTAGTTTTCTAGTTTTCTTTTTTTTTTTTTTTTGTATTGTCCTTGTTTGGTTTTGGTATTAGTGTAATGTTGGCTTCATAAAACATATTTGGTAGTATTCCTTCCTTCTCGATTTTTTTGAAAGAGTTTGTGTAAGAGAGGCACTAGTTCATTTCTGAATGTTTGGTAGAATTCATTTATGAAACCATCTGGTCCTGGGCTTTTGTTTTGGGGGAGGGTTTTGATTACTGTTTCAATTTTACTGTTTGCAATTGGTCTGTTTAGGTGTTCTATTTCTTCTTAACCTAGCTTAGGATGTTTGTATAGTTCTAGGAATTTGTCCATCTCTTCTAGGTTGTTGAACTTGTTTGCATATAACTGTTCATAGTAGTGTCTGATTATTCTTTTGATTTCTGCTGTCTGTTGTAATTTCTCCTCTTTCATTTATGATTCTATTTATTTGTGCTTTTTCCCATTTTTTCTTTGTGAGCCTAGCTAGAGGTTTGTCTATCGTGTTTATTTTTTCAAAGAGCCAGCTTTTGATTTTGTTGATTTTTTGGACTTCTATTAACTTTTTATTTCATTTTTTAACTCTATTTCTTTATTTCTGCTTTGATTTTTATTATTTCCTTTCTGCTGCTGGCTTTTTGTTCTTTCGTTGTTTTTTTTCCAGTTCTTTGAGGTGCAATATTAGTTGTTTTTTGAAATCCTTCTTGTTTTTTGATGTAGGCCTGTATTGCTATCTATTTTCCTCTTATAACTACTTTTGCTGTGTCCCAAACATTCTGGAAGGTTGTGTCCTTGTTGTCATTCTTCTCAAGATACTTTTTAATTTCTTCTTTGATTTCCTCATTGATCCAATGGTCTTCCAATAGACTGGGTTTCAATCTCCATGAGGTAGGAGGATTCCTTTTTTCTTTTCGTGGTTTATTTCCAGTTTGATGCCTTCATGGTCAGAAAGGATAGTTGATATGATATTGACCTTGGTATATCTGTTGATGTTTGTCTTGTGCCCCAATATGTGATCTATCCTGGAGAATGTTCCATGTGCACGTGAGAAGAATGTGCACTCAGATTATTTTTTAAAGATTTATTTATTTATGCATACAAGCTGGGGTACGGGCCAGAGGCGTGGGGCAGCGAGAGCGTTCATCAGAGACAGAGTGGGGAGCAGAAAAGGCAGATCAATGGAAATGCACTGCTGAGGGGAGCAGTGGGCAAGGCAGGAGAAGTCTGTGGCGCCATGTGGGAATCTCCCCGGCTAGGCGTCGAACTCCCGTAGCTGCTACTGACAGCTCCCCAGCGCATTGCTTAACCGCTGTGCCACCAGGGAGGCCTGTACTCAGATTTTTTGGAGCGCAGTGTCTTGTATATGTCTGTTAAGCCCATGAGATCTAAGTCTTTTTTTTTAGGACTTTAGTGTCCTTGTTTATTTTTGTCTCATTAATCTGTCCATTTGTGAGAGTGGGGTGTTGAAGTCTCCCACTATGTATTTCCTCTAATGTCTTTTTTCAGAGATGTTAATAGTTGCCTGATATATTTTGGTGCTCCTTCGTTTGGTGCGTATATTTGATGAGTATTATGTCTTTTTGATAAATTGTTCCTTTAATCAAAATGTAATGACCCTCTGTGTCTCTTTATACTTTTTTAAGTTTGAAATATATTTTGTCTGATATAAGTATAGCTATTCCGGCCTTCGTTTTTTGGTCCGTTTGCTTGTAGAATTGTTTTTCAACCTTTTACTTTGAATCTGTGTTTATCTTTTGTAGTTAAAGGTGTTTCCTGTAGGCAGCAATAGGTTGGATTCTGTTTTTTAATCCAGTCTGCTACTCCGTGTCTTTTTATTGATGAGTTTAATCCCTTTACATTCAGAGTTAATATTGATATGCTGACATCCATATTAGTCATTTTGTTGGCCTTTTTGTAATTTTATTCCTTCCTATTTTTGTTCCATCTATTCATTCTTCTGTTGTTTTTGACTTTAGGGTTTCTTGTATTTTTTGGAGTGGGGGTTTTAGTAGTGGTGAATTTCTGCAGATTTTGTTTGTCTGAAAAGGTTTTTATTTTTCCTTCATAGAGGAAGGAGAGCTTTGTGGGGTAGAGTATTCTTGGTTGGAATTTGTTTGCTTGGAGTTTGTTTAATATGTTGGACCATTCTATTCAGGCTCTTAATGTTTCCTCAGAGAAGTCTGATATCATCCTGATAGGTTTTCCTTTGTAGGCTTTCTGTTTCTTTGTCCTTATCATTTTCATTTTTTTCCTTGTCTTGAATCTTCGGAAGTCTTACTATTATATGTTTTGGTGTATTTTCATTTTTGTTATGATAATTTGGTGATCTTCTAGCTTCCTGTAACTCTATTTTCATATCCTTCTTTATGTTTGGAAGTTCTCTTCGATTATCTCCTTGAATAGCTTTTCAGTTCCTTGGTCTCTCTCCTCACCTTCTGGGACTCCTATGACTCTTATATTTCCTTTCCTCATGGTGTCTGATAGTTCTCTGATTGCTTCTTCATTCTTTTTTCTTTGTACTTCTCCTTCTTTCTCTTTTTTGGTCCTTTCTGTATCCATATCTTCGAGTGTACTAATTCGCTCCTTCATTTCATCAATTCTATTTTTGTTGCTTTTTCCAGAGTTCTTTAGGGCCTCCAGTGATCTTATAATCTCCTGCATTTCTTTCTTTTCCTTCTCTAGGGTCTCAATTCTATTGCTCTGATCATTAATTATTTTTCTCATATCATTCTTTTCCTTTTCGTTTTCTATATGTTTTTTAATCACGAACATTTTAAAGTCTTTATCTGGCATGGAGAAAAGCTCTTCTATGTCATTGTTGTGTTCTGGTGGCTGATTTTCTTTTTGTGTCGTGACCTTTCCCTGTGGGCTTGCTTGGTTATTTGTGGTTTTTCTTCTCCCTGTTGTTTGTCTTCTGATTTGTTCTACCCCTTGAGACACTGTGCTACTGATGTTGGCAGGCATTTCTTTGGAGTGCTCCTTGTGGGGTATCTGAAACTAGTGGTCTAACCAGGTCCACCCCTATTACTCCAGAGTTCCACAGTCCTGCCTGGATGCTGTCCTGCTGCTCCAGGTGTCAAGGGGTCACTTCTGCTCCCTGTGATAGCTGCATGCTGGCCTGTTGTTCTGTAGATCCAGGCATCTGGGAGTCCACTCTCACCCCATGTGTGCTGTCCTTTGGCTATTTCTATCACTGAGGGGGTGGGGAGTCTGCTCCCTTCCTGCCAGCGAGAGTGCCTAGTCGCTGTTTTGTGCCATGCCTGGTGCCTGGTCACTGCTTCTAGCATCTGGGGTGGGGCTCCACTCCTTCCTTGCACTCTTGCAGCACGACCAGTTCCGGCCCTGGGAGGCCCTCCTGCAATTGAAGTGTGCTGTGTGCGATGGTTCCTCCTGTGGCGCCAGGAGTCTTCCTCCCTGAGCTCACATGGGGTTCCAACTGGAGCGGCAGCTGGAGTTGGTTGTTCAGTCCCTAAAAACCCCCGGGCAGAGGCCTGGTGGCTAATTTGCTCCCAGCTTCTACTCTCCAGTCCTTGCACTCACCCTCCCACAGTTGGGGTACCCTGCGCATGATGGTTCCTTCCCCTATGTCGCCTGGAGTCTTTTTCCCCAAACTCGCCTGGGGGCCCAGCAGGAACGCAGCCAGAGTTGTGGAGTTGGTTGTTCAGTCCCTAAAAACTCCTGGGAGGAGGCCGCTAAAGGCTTTATCTTTTCATCCCAAGTTTGAGCATAAAGATAGTCTAAAATTTTTTATGATGGTACATATTTAGAAACAAATCTAACCATAGTAATCTCACTGTGACAGGAAATTATTTAGTTATTTTAGAAGTCTGGCTTAAATTACTGATGAAACATTTTGTTTTCATTCATTTCTTTATACCAGTTTCCACCCAGTTAAACTTGATATTTTATGATGACTGCTAATACTAGGACTTCGAGAGTTAATTCTAGGGGATTTTGTATTTGTGTAAGCATTGGTAAACACAGCCAAAGAATCACACACATCTCCCCAAGTATCAATTTAAAGATATAGTTTTTGGCCAAGGGGACTAAAAAATGTTAAAGATATAGTTTCTGTAAATAATTTCTGAGGCATGTTTTCACATTTAGATAAGAAAGACAGGCTCTCTCAAGAAAGACAGGCTTTCCAAAGGATGATTAAAGCATTGGCCATGAAAGAAGGTATAAGGGACACCCAGGCAGTGGAAACTGTAATCAAATTATACAGAGAAAATGAAGAAAAAACTACCTAGAAATTGATATTCAGGCAGGATTGGAGTCACACATTGCGTGTGTATGTGTGTTTGAATTTCTATTTGGGGAATGAAAGGTAAAAATAACAGACATAGAAATAGGCAAAGAGGTAAAAATATAGAATGTCTTGTATAGCAAAATAGGGGTTTATATTTTGCATCATATCCACTAAATTTTAAAGAGGTCATTAAAACATCCAGATGTCTAATTTAGTCCTCATTATGTGTAGAGAATATGTATTAAAGTAAGAAGGAACAGAGAGAGACCAGTTATGCTATTGATATTTTATAATAATTGAAATGAAATAACTGGAATCTGCACAGGACAAGTAACCATGAGAATAAAGAGAAGGGGTAGACATGAAAGAATGGCTAGAGACAGAAAACACCACTTGGTAAATTACTAAATTGGGCTAATGAGCAGAATGAAGGGAAATGGGAGAGTCAGGAATGATGCTCCAGCTTTTCTGAGCTGTGCAACCGAGTAGAGGTCACTGAAACTGAAGAGAGATGTTTAGCTGTTTGTTAGGATGACAGAGGCAGAGATGAGATAGAGAATTTGGGGGGGCATGAAGAATTTAATGTGCTTATAAATCATGTGAACCAAAAGGTATAAAGGCAACTGGAGTTGAGGGGTGAGACTTGGACTAAAATTGTAGATTTGCAAACCATCACCATTTACCTGCTCACTGAAATAAAGGGTGTCAAACTAATTCATCAGGATATGTCCCAGAGTTGTAAATGAAAAGCCAAGTAGGTAAAAAAAAAAAATGCACCAGAATAAACTCTAAACTCTTTATGCTTTCACTCTTTTATACTGCCTCAGTTTTGAAGATGTTATTCCTTGTGCTTCTGTCTCACTCTCTGATGTTCTTCCCCAGCATTAACCAGTTGGACTGAGATGTGAAGTAGCACAGGGAATCTGAAAAAAGGAGAAACTGAGCTGGTACAAAGCTAAAAGAGTCAATACATTAAGTATTTACTTTTTGCCATCCTAAGGAGCACAGTCAAAAGCTGCAAGATGACATCTCTTTGTTGCCTGAACAGTCTGCCTACATTATTTTTATGAAACTTTAAAGAATAAGTGTATATTCACCTATATTCACCTAGTGCATACCTTTTACCTCACCTAAAATAGGAATTTTTCAGTATCCTTGTGTTTCAATTTTTGTCCTCCAGGAGTAGAACCAAAGGGAATATCAAGATAAGATTAGTCATCCTTGGTGTTTATTGGCAGAGCAGCTCTGAATGATAAAGCAGGTGGGGGTGAGAGAATATGAGACACATGACATAGGTCTGACACTTGTAAAAGGAGAGTGAGGGGTTGGGGGAAAAGACCTAGGAAAGAATAGCTTTAGACCTCAATACAATTTTCAAAAAATCTTGGGTGCCTTTAGAGTGAATATTGTGGTGCATTTGAACAACCAGTGATAGCCCCCTCCTGCAGGTTTTCCAGAAGGGAGATGTGCATAGCATACCGCCTTGGCTGCCACATGCAGTGTCTTGAATGCTGCCTAAAATAATTATGGCATAGAATAAATGTTTCTACATGAATTAATGAATCAAAATGAATGAATATTTGTGAATAGAGTTTTCTGGTTCATGGGTCATTTTTTGTCCTCCCTTTGCAAAACCAAGGCAGTAATAAATTCTTTTACACCTGACTGCAGAACTGAGGTATCTGAAGGTGGTAGTATGGTTATGGGGTGGGAGTGGGGAGAGTAGGGGGAGTGGGGGGAGTGGGGGGGAGGGAAAGAGCCCCATGGCATGTAGTGGGGGTTGTTGCAGCACCAGATATCAGCAGGGTGTGAAAGTGTACATGTGTAGAGATTTATACCTGTAACCCCTGGAGTAGATACAAAGATGTTACCTACTTTATCTCAATAAACATAATTTGGGGAAAAATGTTCTTTATACATTTTTTAACCAAATTGCATGTATTGAAACATAAATAGTAAGGGAAAGTTTAACTGACTCTTATGAGGACTTTGATTTCATTAGAATCACATAATCACCAATTGAGACTGCCAGTTAGATGAATTATATAATTGGTATTTATAGCCCTCTAATCGCTAAGTGTTTTTTAGCATGACCACATGTCTATTTGCTTCCTTTCGTTTTCCTCATGTAGACTTAATTAAGAAACCACAGTTATCCTCTGCTATCTCATATCAAATAATATATATTTTATGTATTGTTATTCATTTCTATATCAGTTATACAGAAGAAAAATTAGCTACAAATGACAGTTTTCATGACACTAATTTCAAACACCTATTGCTTTAATATGAGTAGATATTTGAAACAACAGAAGAAAAAAACCCTTAATTACTTTTAAGGTTTCTTTTCTGATTGAACGAATGCTCTTGTTCAAACAGTGCAGGGTGATGAGTTTTAAATATACTATTATTGTTCAACGAAATGATAGAATAAGTTTAAAATATTGCAAATTAAACTTGCTAAATTAAAAATGTGATGTTTTTCCACTCAATAATTAAAATTTTATTTAAGTATTATCCTTAATTTTGTAATGGAACAACTAGATGTTTTCTTTAAAACATATGTGATAAAACACTATTCTCCCTAATAATTTGAGCTATAGTCTGGCTTTTTTGTGTATGTAACAACTGTAATTTGGATTCCAAACACATATATTCTTAATATAAGTTTATTTGTAGACATTTAAATATGAAATATTTTACCAGAATGAAACAGTGACACGATTATCAATGTGAATAGCAAAATGAACATTAATTTATATAAAATAATTTCCCTTTCACATCCTATATTTCCTTTTGCATATTGACTAAACTATGTAAATTAGATAGATCATCTTGAAGATAAAATTTAATCTTGAATAAATTCAAAATGTCAGCTATCTCTAAGATATTTTTAAGAAGCACATGAGGTAATATTTCATATTAAATAGACCTGCTTACAAGTTTCTTAGCGCTCTCATAACACAGTACCACACACTGGGTGACTTACACAGTATACATTTATTCCTTCAGTGATTTGGATCATAAAAGTTCGAAATCAAGTCATCAGGAGATTCACACTCTCTGTAAAGTTTCTAAGGGAGCATTTTCTTTGCTTATGCTAGCTTCTGGTAGTGTCTGGCCATCCTTATTCATTATTTTGTAACATCTGACTCCAATCTCTTCTTCTGTCTCCTCATGATTTTCTCCCCTTCATGTCTGTGTCTGCTGTATCTCTTCTCCTCTTATGATAGATACCACAGTCACATTGGACTTTGGACTCACCTTACTCCAATATAGCCTCTTCTCAACCTAACTAATTACCTCTACAAAGACCCTATTTTCGAATAAAATCACATTCTGAAATCACAAGCAGAATTTGAATTTAAAGGAGGATCTCACCCAAACCAATACAGAAATAAATAATGTTAACATGTATTTAATTTTTTCTTATGCTAAGTTTGAAGGATCTAGTTTATCAAATCCTCCTAGAGGAAATTATATTTAGTTTTAAAAATAACCAAATCGACCATTATTGGCTAACTAGAACTGATATATACATATTATTGTACACATGTATAAATTATAATATACACTGCAAATAATGTGTGCACTTATGGATCTGTACCATAAATGTATAGCACAGAGTGATCAGTTAACTTAGTTCTGTGGGATTGAATTGTATCACTTTTTATTGTAATCATTAGAGTACCTTTGAATTGTCAAAAATTCAAGCATATAGCTGGTTACAGTTTTTTTTTTAATTCTTTTGTTCATTCTCAATAAGCTCCATGGGTAAGAATTTACCTAAAACATGTGTGATAGCCAGAATAACCAAATAAGACTGGTAGTGCAAGGAATAAGTCACCAAGAGCATCAGTCTGGAACCTGGAGGAAAATACAACAAGCTGTCAGTGGGTCAGTTTAATAAAATAATTTCAAAGATGTTCATAGGGTGCAGAATAGCATTAACATAGTGTAATGCCCTAGAGTTAGTAACGGAAAGAAGAGGATGCACTTTCTCTTCTCTTCCTAGGCCCGCTAGGTATGGGAGGTAGAAATTCCCCGAAACTCAGAGATACAGAGGCTAAGAGAAGGTCACCTGATAGAAGCTGGGACCTAGGTCAAGTATGCAGGACGGTGAAGCCCACCTCCCTACACAGATGTTAGGGTAATAATTACTCTGGCTTCTATTTGCACTCTCCATATGTCTTCCAGCCACCTCAGACTTTCAGTATCAGAATCTATCCAGAAGCCACAAGCAAGAAATTTCACTGATATGTCCATACAGACCACTCTATCAGAGCACAAATCTGGGTAGACAAAGACATAGTGCAGATCTGAAAATTCATCTCAACTTGATTCTATATTTACCTGATAAGATAAGAGTTGAATAATATTACAACTTCAACTTTTACGCTTACTATTACTCTGTCCTAATGTTAACCCCTCTTTTGATTTTACAACTAAACACAATTTTGAGTTAGCCCCTCCAATCATTGAGTCATTGTTTTGGTTTTGTTGTTGTTGTTGTTGTATTTAGAAACAAACACTGTGCAATCAAGAGTGACATTACACAGTGTTTGTGTAGTGGGCAGCAGATTCATTCTAGCACGCTTTACAGCAATTGCTGCCATTTGATAAGTAACTCCATATGGACTGAGGCTGAAGCACTAAATCATTGTGTCTCCTTCATGCCAAGCACTGATTCATTGCAGTGTCTTACCCTGCAACTCTTTGCTAGAAGATTTTAGAAAATATGCTTGTTTTTCTCCAACCACTATGATATCTGCAATTTATTCTCTGGCTAAATTTGACGATCACCATATGTATGCTAAACTAGCTTCAATCAGACATCTACTTACAATCATAACAGGATTTGGAGGGACCTTAAAGGTCACATAATCTCGTTTGTCACCACATGCACACTATCCCAAATGATAGTCATATATCTGGCTTCTGCTCGAATAATTCCAGTGACAGGGAACTGACTGCTTGAGATGCAGCCTTTTCTATGCTTGGGTAGCTTTCATTGCTGAAAGTTCTTTTCCATGTTGAGTGGAAATTTATTAACTCTATTTTCCAAATCTTGCTCCGAGATCTCTCTAGAACAGTAAGTCGAACTTTATATTCTTTTCATAACTCTTAAATATTCATTAATAAATCTTTTTAAAAATAGACCTTTATTTAATATAGTTAACCCATCATAAATATACAGACAAATTAATGTTGCTCCCTCTTTCCATAGTATTGCTTTCTTTTACAATTGAATTCTATAATGAAAAATCAAACTAGAACTTAAAAGTGTGGAATCCAAAAGCTATTCAAAATTATGTACCAATGATCTGATTCTGCTTTAGAGTTCATGGTACAAGTAAGCATTATGTAGGAATTTCAGAGAAAAAATAGTTTCATTCTTATATAAATGACACAGCTGACAATTCACTACCTGTAAAAAATTTAATTGTGAAGTTAGGTAGAATATTCGATGCTTCATTTAATTTCATGTATATCCTTCAATACTTGTTTATATTTTTGAATAATTGACTTAAAATTAATGTTTCCAAACAAAATAAACCAAAATAATAAATCAAATCATATATAACCATAAGAAGAAATATTGCTAACTTAGTGTTATATGTATACTTACAGTTAAATATTATGTGTACAATAATACACATAATAAATGAATGATGTGGACAAAATATAATTGTATTTAAAAAATAATGAAATGTAATGATTATATCACCTTTACTTATAATAACTTGTATAATTTTCACTAATTTTCATCTATAACACTGGTCAACAAATTTTTACACGTCATGTTACTGAAATAAAATTAGTCATTTCCTATCCATTTGTATATGTTCAACACGAATATGACAGTCAAATTATAATTTTGGCTCTAATTTTTTTGTAATCTGCAATAAATTGATGTTTACATCACAAAATGCATGCCAATAATAATAGGCCTATGGTTAATACCTGTAAAAAATCAAGTCACAGACTACTTCTTAGATTTCTTCACTTGTCTCTTGTACAGCTATTGAGGAATAGAATAGATGGAAGATGGTTTCCATTGTGCAAAATCACAGCCGTAAGACTCAGTTTCGAAGAGTCTAGAAATAGTCTCCATTCTTGTGGGTCATGAGTGATTTCTAAGGCATTCATGAGGACCTCAATATTGGAACAGAATACCAGAGTACTTTCCATTCTGAAGAAAGGCTCCAACTGCTGGTGGCACCTTTGATATAAACTCATTGTGACATCTTCTTTTAGAAGATTCCATTGTTGGAGTCTTGATCCTAGCAATTCTGCCTTGTTCTTGGAGAAGTCCAAATCATGAAACAGCTCATTTAGTTCTTCCTGTGTTAGTCTAGTGGGGTTGATGAATGCACCACAGTGAAAATATGGATCACTGCATGCTGATGGAACAGGAGAAGAGCAGGTCTGCTCACCCCTGTCCTTATCAGATGAATCAAGAGAATATTCTGCTGGAGGTTCTGAATAGGAAGTCCCTCACCATGTGGAACTTGTCTCAGTACAGATGGAATGCTTGAGAACTATTCTCGACTTCTTTTGCTTCATTATTCTGCCAGAAAGAGGAGGACCCAAGCAGAAGTAACAGTCTTTTATGTGGTTGCTTGGCTCTCTCCACACCATGGGACCTGCAAATGGCATTGATGGTCTTTTGCCATTGAACCACTGTGAAAGCTGTGTTGCACATGTACAGCATAGATGCAGGGCCCACGGCTAGTCTTGGTCACCAACCTTGCTTCCGAAGTCAGGATGCTAAGACTTCTTCACTTGAGAAGTGATACTTTTCTTTTAGTTGGCAAATGTCACTTCCCCACAAATAGAGCAAAAGTTGTCCACGCTATTAATGCACTTTTGAGGCATTACTGTTCTGCATTGTGCCTAAATGGATAAAATCATAACAGTTCTATGGAACAGTAGCTTAAACTGTCTCGCACAAAGTCTGAAATAATTTCAATGTTCAACCTTTCCGACAGGGCTTTCTATAGTGCACTGCTGACATCAGCTTACTTCAGCAGCAGCCTGGCAGTAGTATTGTTTTGCATCAGAAAATTATGCAATCCATGATGGTGCATGATGGTATTATGTAATGCAATGCAATATTACATCATTCTAGGCTAATTTAGGATGTTGTTGCAATCCTACTGGATAAATTTACACGGTAAAACATATAAAATGAATGATATAAAATATCTTCAAAATGAGAGCTAGTAAAAAAATTTTCAGGGTTATGTTCATGTTCAGCACACCAAGATAATATGGATTAGGGCCTTTTAAAGTCAATAACAATCTCAGTGTTTACCAGTGTAATTAGAGTTCATTAGTAAAATATAACACAAATTATAGGGCAAAAAAATGCAAAGGAAATGGCATAATTGCTTCCTTGTGATAAGAAACTCTTAATATGCGTCCATACTTTTGTTGAGGCAGTTTAAGCCAATTTTTGGTACTTATACTTAACTATGAAGTGTCAGAATCAAAATAATTTCCTACACAAGCCATTGTGTAATTAGCTTAGATATTATTTTAGTCATTGTGTGAGTATTTTTACTTAGAATAGAATATCTGTGTATGTTAGGTGATACCAACGTATTTATAGAAATAGTGCATCATTTGTATGCTGAATTACACAAATGAAGTGAAAACAACAGGATATTATTTATGTTACACTGTGACTTTGAAAATGACACGGTAATCTTTATAAAGTTGTTAATTTAGCAACACAAATGAAGATTTCTTCCCAATTTACTAATAGTAGCAGTATGCAATTTCTCTTTAAAAAAAGGAAAAAATATATACTTGGCAAATATGAACACATATTTCCATTATGTTTTTGCATTTTAGTTTCAGATAAGCATAGTGAAGGGAGGAGGGAAAAAAGAACTCCTCTTCTCCCAGATTTCAGATGCAGCCTATTGGCTCAATGCATTTGGAAACATTTTATAGACAAGTGTTATTTTAGGGTCACATCTACCTATAATTTAACTGAGCTGGAATAAAGGTTGAGACTTACTGAGCTCTGTCAGTGACATATTATTAACTTAGAACCTTCTGGATCCATTATGAAAGAAAAGCTTCTTCTTTGAGCTCTTCTATTTAAATCTCAATATATTGAAATGGCTTTATTTTGCTCATGTTTGAAAACCATGGACTTTAGCTTCCACCTTTATGGTTTGATAGCACCATACCAAAACAAAAGTAAGTGACCAAAACAGAATTACCCAGCATCTGATATTAGGGTGCTTTCCTCAGTCATATATTAGAAGGGATAATATTGCTTCTTCTGTCCCAGTCAGTTCCCAACCTGATTTAGGTCATTGGTAGTTGCAGAGTAATGATTAAGGACTTGTAGGATAGAGAGAAAGAATTCATATTTATTGCACAGCTAATTAGGTGCTGCTCTAATTCTTCATATGTTATTATTCAATTTTCTTTCTGTATTAATAAATCTTTACATCTCTCTACCAATGTATATTTAATTTCTGTATCAGTCTTTGTAGTGAAAAACACAGTCTTGATTCTGATTCATGGATGGTGTTTTCCTCACAGTTTATATTTGCTTTTTAATATAGCAGGCTCTCAAATAAAAATGTTTTGTTCAACTTTGTTGCATTATAATATTAATGAAAA
The DNA here is from genome assembly GCA_004024925.1 of Scalopus aquaticus. Classification (NCBI taxonomy): domain Eukaryota; kingdom Metazoa; phylum Chordata; class Mammalia; order Eulipotyphla; family Talpidae; genus Scalopus; species Scalopus aquaticus. The sequence continues at coordinate 12,337 of PVIJ01018270.1, read as the reverse complement.
GAGAAATTCCAGCTGACTTTTAAAAAAAGGATATTGTTGGAGAAACTGTTTTCATTACAATTCATTACAAAGGCTGTTTCCAAGAATCTATGAACAACATTAAGGGAGGGCATACTGTAGGATCAAGCAAAGGAAGCATGCATTAAAAAAATAAAAGTCTCCCTGAAAGTAGAAATCTCAGCTAAGTCTAAGAGGCCAATTCCAATTACTGCATATTTGCCTTAAGTGTGCTCATTCCTCCAAAGTAGAAAGTAGCCCTCAAGAAAAGAAAACACATTACTTAAGTCCCTTAGTTTGCTTTACTTTTAAAGGAACAAATAGAAGAAATCTGAACATTGCTTTTCTGTTCCCTTTGAAGAACTTAGGTTTCCCAATTTGGTGTATTTGATATTGTGCAATGAGACTTGCTGTGGTCCAATCCAGTCTTAGAAATTTGAAGTGAAACAGATAACTTTCACACTATAAAACCCCTACAGGTACCAATTATTATTTAAATTCTGTAGGATAAAAAGCTGAGGCTCATGCAACATTAGTATTTATTTATTTAATAGAGAATGGCCAGATTTGAACCCTTAAACCCAAAGACTTTGCATTATAAAAATCTCTATAACAAGGATTGCCAAGAAGAAAATTATCTGTAACTTATTTACATTAAATATTCAACATTGGACCTCCCCGGTGGCGCAGCGGTAGAGCGCTGCGCTGTGGAGCTGTCGGCAGCGGCAACGCGAGTTCAACACCCAGCCGGGGAGAATCCCACATGGTGGGGCAGACCTCTCCTGCCTCACCTGCTGCTCCCCTCAGCAGAGTACTTCTGATCTGCCTGTTCTGCCCCCCACTCTGTCTCTGGTGAACCCTCTTGCCACCCCACACCTCTGGCCTGTACCCCAGCTTGTATGTTAAAAAAAAAAAGAAAAGAAATCCCAGTGGCCCCCTTTTAATATTAAAAAAAAAAAATCAACATTTTTGTGAGAATTTCAAGGAAGAAACTTTATATTTTATGCTTATCACACATTTTAGGTGATGTATCACAAATGATTAACATGAGTTTGATTCATTTCTTTTTTTTTGTTAGAGAGCTGAAAACATAACTTATATATAAAAAATGATATCATTTTAAGATTACAGCTTGGTAAGTTTTGATAAATGTATGTACTTACACAGCTACCACAATAATCAAAACCTTGAATATTCTCTGAATCTAAAATGTTTCTTCATTCCCTGATGTCTTTAGTCCACTCTAACCTCCCCTTTCAGGCTACCGTTATCCATTCTCTGACAGAGATATAGATTCCTCTCACCAGTCTAGAATTTAATAGGAATGGAAACCCATAGAATGTATTTCTTTATGCCCAGTTTAACCTGTTCATTATAAAGTTTTGAGATTCATCCATATTATGGCATATATCAGAAATTCGTGTTTTATACATGTTTTTTCACTTCATTCACACATTTAACATATGCAATTTTAATCAACCAAAAGAAAAAGTCTGAAATTGACAAATGAAAAAAATCAAAACTGTTGATACAGACTTAACTAATATCAGCTACTTTTATGTACAGCTATTTAAGTTCAGAAAACTATCCCATATGTATATACAAAAGTTATTTATACACAGGTCTGTACATAAGGGTTTATACATTTATTTTCCCAGTACCTTTAGGTGCCACCCCTTGGTGAAGACACCAACACTTCATTCACATATTTTACAAAAAAAAATCCAAAACAACAAAAATATGTATATATCCTGTTGGACATGGACCTGTGGACCTCTATTTATTCATTCACCAGTTGATGTATACTAGATTTGTTTCCTTTTTTTTTTTTTTTGCTATTATGAATGAAACAATTTTGAAGATTTGTGTATTAGTACCTTTGTGGACACTTTTTTTTCCTTTGAATAAAATAACAAATATAATATATTTTACATATAAGTCTGTTGTCAGAAAGATTGATTATAAGCATTCCTCTTATTCTGTTACTTACCTATGTATTTCCTTGCTCTTATAAATTTGAAGTTTATAAATACTGATTTTGCTGAAATATGTTTTATGATTTTTTTTTTCTTAAGGACATTGCTTTTCAGTTTCTTTCTAAGAAAAAAATGCTTCTCTCAGTTTATGGAGATATTCTCCTATGCTTACTTCTAATAGAACCCTGTAATATTTGAGCTAGCTAAATAATCCTATATAACCCTCTATTGCAAAACAGTTGCATAGCAAGCATAATTCCATCTGTAGTTTTTATTCATCTTTGCCATGTAATACACATATTCAGTTTAAGGGTCTTTATCATAAATGTATGTTGACTTTTATCAAATGATTTCTTAGCATCTATTGATATGATCACATATCATATTAATATAATCATTGATAGGATCTTATCTTCCGTTTTGTTGATGTGATGAATTACAATAATTGACTTTTGTTGTTGACCCATTTTTGCGTCCCTAGAACAATCTCTAGATATGAAGATCTATGAAGAACTTATACAACTCAATAAAAAATTAAAAAAAATTAAAAAATAAAAATATGCAGAACTAAACATGCACTTCTCCAATGAAGGCCAGCAGACAAGAGTAAATGCTCATCATCACTTATCAGGGACAAACAAATTTTCATCTCACATTGGTAAGAATGGCCTATATTGAAAATAGCAGAAACAATAAGAACTGGCAAAAATATGGAGAAAAAGAAACCCTTTTATATTGTTTTGGGACTAGGTTACACTGTCCCTATAGGGCTAGAGACATCTTAAAATATTAAAAATTGATCTACCATATGACCTGGCAATTCCACTCTTAAATATCTACCCAAAGAATGCCAAAAAAAACCCAAAAAACAAAAAACCACTAATTCAAAGGGATATATGCTCTCCTATATGTTCTTTGCTCTATACATAATAGACAAGTTATGGAAACACCCTAAGTCCCCAAGATAGATAAATGGAGCAAGGATATGTAGTATATATACACAACACTACTTAACTAGCGTACGATTATAAACTCTTGCCATATGGAACAACATGGATGGAAGTAGAATGGATCATGCTAAGAGAGCTAAGTCAGAGGAGAAAGACAAATACTGTATGGTGTTGCTTAAATGTGGAATATAGAGAAACCAACAAAAAATCAGATAAAGCTAAACCAATAACAATCCCAAGAAATCTGACTGTAGAATTGAGGATACTAGAGGAATAGGGGGAAGAGGGAAATGCAAAGTGAGTTGGGCACACAATGAACTATGGTGGAGGAGTATGGATATCTTGGTTTTTCTTGTGTTGTAGTAACATACACCTGAAGGGTGTGATTCTGTAACTCCAAATTATCTATAATGTTGTAAACTAATATCACCTCAATAGAAAACAAAGAAAGAGCCCATTATCCTAAAAATGACCTCAAGGATTTGAAAACTGATTAATTATATTAGAAAAAAATAACGTGTTACTTGGGATATGAGACAATTGAAATGTTTCATCATTCGTCCCCGAATCATGATGACTTGTTAATTGAATGAAGACATAGAGAATGCAAATAGTTGAGTCAAAATAATTTAATTTAAGGTCATCATCAAGCTAAAGCTAACTTTAAGTACAGTGTAACAATGATTAGGGAAACAGGCACCAGAATCTAGACAAAGTTCTTTGGTTATCCCTAAGTTTGTCAAAGTAGCATATAGTAACAGTTATAAGAGAAACCTCTGTAAATTATTTTAAAAAGAAGTTATTTAGGAAATTAAAGTGGTTAGCATTGGGAATCATCTAAATTCCAGAACTTCTGGGACAGTAAGCTCCTTACAGCCCAAGGACCAGTCGACTGCAAGATGTTTCATGAGAATACTACATTTGTAATGATTGGTAGTTTTTCATCTAGAAATAATTTTTAAAACACAAAAAGAAAAATGCTCTAAAAATCTATACAAAAATTAAATTAGGCTGCATGGCATTATATTTCTTTTGAACTTAGAAGAAATAATAATATAAAAATTCTCTTACTTAAGACTAAAAATGCTATTAACCAAGATTAATATTAGAGATAAAAGTATTAACTGCTAATCTACAGAAGACCTAAGAGACTTTCAATACCCAGATAGCTAATGCCATCCTGTTTTAATAACTTTTTAATTGTGTGTTAATTATTTATTCATTAAATTGTTTATTCTACTACTTCATCTAGTGTCTCTGGTGGCTCTGGACCTAGGAATTCAAGACCCTAGTTGCTTGGAAACAACTGAGCAGACATTTATATTGCATTTAAATTAGTTGTGGTGGAAAAACATTTGAGAATAGGCATGGAATCATTTCAGATTTCATCAACTTACACTTACCTTCTGAATCAGAAATCTCAGCCTTTAAATATTAGATTTAAATTTAATCCAATTATATCAACTCTGCATTTGGACTCAAAACAAAATATATGAATTTATGATAAATGGGAATTTATTCTTTCATGAAAAAAAGGAATAGAATATTTATAAGCAGGATTTTCTTTGAATTAGTCCCATTAATTAAACAAACAATGCATACTCCTTGTTTTTTTTAGTAATACTTCATACACATAGGTATAAATATAGATATAATTTAATTCCTATTTTCAGGTAGGCATCTGAGATTCAAAGAAGTTTCTTCATTGTAACTCAGGTCACTCATTAAGTACATCAGAGGAGCTGGGTTCAAATCCTTATATGAGTGACACAAAATTCATATTCTAAATCCCTACATTGTGCTACCTTCCCCAACTATGGAAATAAAATACCTTTAAATCTCACACAGATAAGAAATAATTATTTTAAGGATTTCTTAGTAGTGAAGTTAGGAAACGGGACTTATGAGACAACATGATTGATTAATATTAGCAATCTCATCTTATAAAACCCATTTACTAATGAAAAATCCACACATAAACTTGCTAAGTGACAGGAACCTATAGGGGTGTCACTAAATTATCTATGGTCTAGAGTGTAGATAGAAACCTGAAATCAGTTTAGATTGCAATATACAATTCATACCCTATTTAGTTCCATTCTTTATCCTGGTTATCTTTTCAAAAGGTAGTAATTTGAGGTATAAAATTTGCTTCCAGAAATATTTTGACATATCAGAAATAATCATAGCTTAAGTTATAAACACATGTGAATTATGTTTCTGGAAATTTGGCTGTCTTGGTATAAATACATGCACACACAAATACACACTGAAGTAACCTGAAAGCTTACATGAAATGGACAGACTTGTTTGCATTAACAAATTTAATTAGACTAAATATTTCTTTAAATTTTTAATATGTATATTAAAAATACGATATAATTTTCATCTTTTGTTTAGCAGAATCATCAATCAATAATGACAGAAAGTGTATGATCATATTTCTTGTATCTATATAAATTTTCATTAAAGTAAAATTCAAATGACTAGACTAGTAGAAAACTTCCTCTATTTCAAACAAAATAGGTTAGGTTTTGCCGGAGTGAGTGAAAAGAACATTTTTTATTATCTACATTGCAAGTGAGTTGAATTGTCTGGAGTTTGTACTCTAATCCTATCTCAAACAAAATATAGAGGATAAGGCTTCTGTCATATGGAATATCAATCTTATAACATGGAAAAGGGACTTTCTGAATTGCATATGCACACTTAAATATTTGCATTTAAAGGTTACATGTGAGTTCTGCTCTTATTCAGTTGGCCCCAGTAAGTCCCATGGTTTTGTCCTACTCAAGGGAAGGGATAGTCAATTCTATTATGTCAGGTAAAGGGATGTTATTTGTGAATAACCCTAATGAATACCATACTCTCCCTTTCACCAAAACCAAAGAGAAAACATTAATGATAAAGTTCCATGTGAAATGTACATAATGCACAAACTTTTACTTGAATAAATTAGTGTTCTGGAGTCAAATTATCTGTTCCATCTTAAACAGCTTCAAGGTGAATAACATAATATAGGACACAAGATAAATCTTTACATTATGTGCCTTATACATTTGAAAGGAAATATTTATTTGATTACTTTTTCAATAACATTTCCAGACCACAAGCTGAATAAATTATATTAATTAAATTCTTTTTGTATTTTGTTAACAGATAAACAACTATAATGTTCTTATTTTGTCAACATGGTTCAATTTTTTCAAGGTGGATATGTCACATTTTGTTTAACTGTTTGTTACCTTAATTTTTGTCTTTTCAATTTTTTAAAAGATTTATTTTATTTACTTATTCATACAAAAGAACTGGGGTGTAGGCCAGAGGTGGGGGGAGCAATGAAAAGATTCACCAGAGATAGTGGGGATCAGAACAAGCAGATTGGCTGCTGAGGGGAGCAGCGGGTGTGGCAGGAGAGGTCTGTTGCACCATTTGGGAAGCTCCCAGGCCAGGCAGGGATCAAACTTATGCCACTGTGGCCAGGGAAAGATTGATAGCACTGAGACTTAACCCCTGAGCATTGTGTGTCTCACATTTGTATTTTGTCCCATTTTCTATGCAAACTAGATGTAATAGTTTTAATTTTTTCCATATATATTATAACACTTCTTCATCTACTACAATGTATCCTTCTGTTATTCAAAAGTTCTTATTTTTTCAATACCACTGGACTCAATTTTTGACACTATATCTCCTGTTTTACATTCACCATCTAGAACAAGGGTTGGGCCAAATACAATTCACTACCTGTTTTATTAAGGCCTGTATCCAATAATGGTTGGATGATTTTCTAAAAGGCCACAAGGAGTCTAGAAAATGTTGGCCTGACTGCACCTGAGTTCTATGTTAGGTGCCTGTTTTCATAAAATCTCATACAATAAATAAAATGACTAATGCCTGGTAATATTTCTGCTTTTGCATTTTTTTTAGAAATTCACCAACAAAATCAAAGGGCTTTCTTACTTTTTATACTAAAACTGTTGCTTATTTGGAATTCAGTTTTGATTATACAAATACAAGTTATCTCTATGCTTTAAAACTATTTTCTTTGATATGCTTAAGTCAATGTGACATACAGTATGCATCAGACTGTTTAAAATGATGGACATTTTAGAAATATTAGAATGTTGGATGACTTTAAGATGAAAGCAGCCAATTGATCGGTAACTAGTTGGCAAAACATACCTGAGATATAAGTGAATGGCATTCTTGGAGCACTGGAAAGGAATTCCTACAAATTTTAAAATGATAGTCATGATTAATAATGTTCTATTTCATGTTCAAACACTTCCATAAAGAGGTAATTTAGCCAATGTCATCATATCTCAATGACACTAGGTATCAATGTAATATGGATTTTATAAGAACAGAGCTACACAGGTGAATTTTCCCTTTGATTCTATACAAACAGAACAAAATGGAGAAAGAAGGGGGGGATATAAAGTGGAGGAGGAGGTAGAGACAGAGGAAGACCTGGACAAATAAAATTGTAAAAACATTGTTAAAAGAAATATTTTTAAAAACAGAGAAATGGGGGAAACATTCCTTGTTCAAGATTTGACAAAATTGTTAAAATGCCTGTTACCCAAAACAATATACAAATTTAAAACAGTCCCTATAATATTTATTTTTTAATTGTTTTATTCTCTATTGAGGTAACATTGGTTTATGACATTATCTAATTTAGAGTTATAGATTCACATCCCTTCAGATGTATATTACCACAGCACCTCTACCCGCAAAACATACTGCACCATATTCTATCGGGCCTCCTCCCCTCAAACCCATGCAGAAAAGCTGTGATGGCCTCCTTTGCTAAGTTTACTGCCAGGTTTTTATCTGATTATAAATGGGACTGTTTTCTTGATGTCTTTCTCTTTTAGTTGTTTTTGTGTATAGGAACACAAAAGATTTTTGTATATTGATTTTGTAGCCTACCATTTCTCTGAACTGATACATTGTGTAAATTGAACTATTAATCATTTTTCTGTGGGATGCTTAGGATTTTCTATTTACATTATGATATACCTACAAATAGTGAGAGTTTTTCTTTTCTAATTTGAATTCCTTGTATATACTTTCCTTGCCTAGTTGTTCTAATTAGACCTTCCAATACTATGTTGAATAGTAGTGGTGAGAGTGACATGAGAACTTGTTGTATACTTGACCTCATAGGAAAAGTTTTCAGTTTTATAGCATTGAGTATAATGCTAGGTATGGGTTTGTTATATTTGGCCATTATTATGTTCTTCTAATCCAATTTCATTGAGATTTATCGATAATTGGATGTTGAATCTTATTAAATGCCTTCTTTGTGTCTATTTATAAGATCTTATATTTTTTTATTTTGTTGGTGTTGTTAGTTCATGGATTGATTTGTGTATGTGGAAACATTTTCACATTACTGGAATAAATATCATTTAATCATGATGTATTATCCTTTAATGTAATGGAATGCATTGTTGAATTTGATTGGTTGAAATTTTGATGAGGATGTTCGCATTTATGTTCATAAGGGATATTGATTTCTAGTTTGCTTTTTTTGTGATATCCCTGTCTGCTTTTGGTATCAGTATAATATTGGCCTCATAAAATGTATTTGGGAGCATTCCCTTTTCCTCAATATTTTGGGAAAGTTGTAGAAGGATAGGTCGAATTTTGTTTTTGAAGTTTTGGTAGAAATCACTAGTGAAATCATCCGATCTTTAGTTTTTGTTTTTTTTAGAGATTTTTCATTACTATTATAATTTTCTTGCTTATAATTGCTCTGTTTGGGTATTTTATTTCTTCCTGACTCAGTCTTGAAAAGTCATATGCTTTTAAAATGTGTTTATTCTAGGTTATCCAATTTATGGGCATAACAATGTTTATAGGAGTTCCTTAGAATTCTCTATATTTCTTAGATGTCTGTTGCAACTTCTCTTTTGCTTCTGATTCTATTTTTTAAATTTTCTCTCTTTTTCTCTTTCTCTTTCACAAGTCTAATTAGAGCTTGATTTAAAGTATCAGCCTTTGGTTTTATTGATCTTTTGGACTGACTTTGATTACTATTTTGTTTATTTCCACTCTAATTTGTATTATTTCCTTACTTTAGTGACTTTGGGGAAACTTTAGATTTATATACCTCATGTATATAAAAAGTGTGACCTATAAAATATAATACCTAATATAGAGCTCAAATCATTTAACTTAGTTTATGAGAAGATAGAAATTTTATAAAATATTTTAATACTTTTCTCATACATAGTATTTAGTTTATCCTCATTGACAATATTTACTCTTTTTTTTAAAAGATTTATTTATTTATGCATACAAGCTGGGGTACAGGCCAGAGGCTTGGGACGGTGAAAGGGTTCACCAGAGACAGAGTGGGGAGCAGAACAGGCAGATCGATGGAAATGCACTGCTAAGGGGAGCAGCGGGCAAGGCAGGAGAGGTCTGCAGCGCCATGTGGGAATCTCCCCTGCCGGGTGTCGAACATGTCAAACTCGCATCGCAGCTGCCAACAGATCCATAGCATAGCACTTAACCACTGCGCCACCAGGGAGGCCCCTATCCTCATTGACAATATTTAGTCTTATTGACTAGTCAATATAAATATTCTGTTAACAAAGTAGCTGATTGCTTATTTTGTTGCATTGTTTTTTAATTTAACAATACATATTAAACCCGTAATATTGTCTAGGAATTGTTATAAGTACTGATGTTCATACTACCAACTTTATCTTTTCAGATCAACATTTTCTTACAGTAAATTTTATCATGGCTCTTAATTCACCCTTTGCTAGCAAATTATTGCTTTAGTCATTGAGACATATAAAACTGATGTGGAAAAAATCAATAGTGCCCTAAAAGTGAACAGTCGATCTCAATTTAGCTACTATTGCCACATTAGAACCATCCCAATAGCACAAAATTAAAAGATCATGAGACAAATCAGTCTTAAATATACTTTAGTTTCCCTTAAAACACATGTAAAAGAAGTAAAAAGGACTGAAAATCATGGTTACTTTTTATGTCATTATCTCTGAATTTAAGTTTAATATTGTCTCATCTAAAGTGAAGTAATTACTCTTATTATTATTTTAATAGACATATTCCCCAGTATATTATTATATAAATATTTGGAGAACTTTGACAGTATATTAAATATAAATAACTACTGATATATTCTATTTAATGTGTTATGTGCTAACTTTGTAGAAGATTTACATCTTTAGAAACCTAGCTCATAAATATCATTTAAATTCTAAATTTGGACATCGTCACTGTTAATCTGACGATATATGTTTTATTAGAACTTTAATAAATCAGGGCATAACAGTGTAAGCAAAGGACCAATAGCAATCTACTCTGAATGGTTAAAATATAGGTTAAAAATAATTCACTTCTCAACAGATTCCAAAGCTGCTCTAGGTTGTTGAGCCAATATTTGAATTACGAATTCAAACATTTTGAAATCCATATATTTTGAATTCACAAATTCTGAAATCTTCAAACCAGTTCTGAGCTGTTATGACTGGATAAAACTGGTTAATGCTGGTTTTGACCAGTTCATGCTGGTTCTGACAGGTTCTGACTGCATAAAACCAGTTCAATCCAGATCTGACTGGTTCAGACTCTTCAAACAGGACCAGACCAGTTCTGACAGCTACTCTCTCTCTAAAACCAGTTCAAACTGGTTCTGAATGGTCCAAGTTGGCTCAAACAGGTTCTAATTGGATAAAACCTGTTTAGAAATATTTTTGATGAGCTGAAACTGGTTCAATCTGGTTCAAACTGGATCTGACCTCCTTTGACAGTATAAAGCCAGTTCAAACCAGTTTTGACTGGTTTAAACTGGTTCTGATTGCCTCAGACTGATTTAGTATGGTTCTAACTGGTTCAAACCAGTTCAAACTGGTTCTGACCGCATCAGAGAGGTTGTGAATTGTTCAAACAGATTCTGAGCAGATAAAGCAGGCACTGCACATTTTGAAATCTACCCAAACAATACAAATCCCTCTTCCTATAATAACTTAACATAATTTATGTGTGTTCTTCACCCTCAAGCAGAGGGAAATACATCCCCACTCTTTAGTGCGTGCTATGTGTGGTGACTTAAAAGTATAATATGAATATATAAGAAGGGTAAAAATAACTTCACAGTTCAGAAACCTTTACAAAAACTATTCCAAAGAGTTAAGGTTCACCTCAATAGTGATAACTCTCACAGGTAATATGTACTCTTGAAATGAGGTAATTATATTTTATAAACTTGATCTTCCTCCCAGTAAATCATAACATTCCTTGCCACCCCCATCTAACTATGAGGAAAATATTGGACAATTCCAACAGAAGACCTTCTGGAAAATACCATAAAATCACACACACAGAATTGGAGTAACTTGGGAAGATGTCACAATCAAGAAAAGTCTAAGGAGGCCTAACAAGTAAATGTAATGCGGCATGTTAGAAATGAAAATTACTTTAGAGAATAATTAAACAAATCTGAATAAAGTATGTAGCAGTTTGTATAAATATTGGTTATTAATTGTAACAAATATACCATAATAATAGGATAAGTCAGTGAGGGGCTAAATGGGAATATTTTAACTATCTTTTCATTTTTTCTGTGAGTTTGAAACTGTTATTTTTTTATGTTTTAATTTAAATTGTATTATTTTTTTTGAGGTAATGTTGGTTTATAATACTCTATATGATTTAGGGTTCACAACACTTAGGAAGAATTTTTTTTTATTATTATTTAATAATTATTTCTTGAAATTATTTATCATGTAATAATCTAAGATGGCATTCTTTCCCTAATTTCAAACATGCTGTTTGCTTATAAACTCTTTATTTTTTTTTAATATAATATATATTTTTATTGTTATTTATGTCTTTTACATTTTGCATTCCCCTTGGGTAGCCCACCACCAATTCACCCGTGATCCATCTCCATGGTTCCTTGTGTTCTTTTCTATTCCATTTTGTGCCCTTTCCCTTCCCTCCCTCCGGCTCCCTCCTCCCCCCTCCCCCCCCCACTGATTGCCTCTCTCCCACCCGGCCTCCCTATAGTCCTGTTATAAGTGAAACCATTGGATATTTTTCTCTTTCTTTCTGGCTTATTTCACTGAGTATGATCCCCTCTAATTCCATCCATGTCGCTGCAAATTGCATGTGTTTATCTTCTTTCCATGCTGAATAGTATTCCATTGCATATATGTACCACTTCTTCTGGATCCAATCATCTATTTTTGGACATCTGGGTTGCTTCCATACCTTTGCTATTGTGAACAGTGCCGCAATGAACATACGGGTGCATGTATCCTTTCGGATTAGTGTTTTTGTATCCTTTGGGTAAATTCCCAAAAGTGGGATTGCTGGGTCGTATGGAAGCTCCATGTTTAGCAGTCTGAGGAATCGCCATAC
>PVIJ01018269.1:0-26827 GCA_004024925.1 Scalopus aquaticus | reverse complement strand
TCTTTTACATTTTGTATTCCCCTTGGGTAGCCCACCACCAATTCACCCGTCATCCATCTTCATGGTCCCTTGTGTTCTTTTCTATTCCATTTTGTGCCCTTTTCCTTCCCTCCCTCCGCCTCCCTCCCCACCCCCCATTGTCTTTCTCCCACCAGGCCTCCCTATAGTCCTGTTATAAGTGAAACCATTCGATATTTTTCTCTTTCTTTCTGGCTTATTTCACTGAGTATGATCCCCTCTAATTCCATCCATGTCGCTGCAAATTGCATGTGTTTATCTTCTTTCCATGCTGAATAGTATTCCATTGTGTATATGTACCACATCTTTAGCTCTACTGACCTCAGGTCTAGAAGTTGCCCAAGACATAATTTGTTCATCCATGCCATTAATCCATTTACTGTTATCCTGCAAGACAGGGTAAACATTAAAAATGGATCAAACTTGCTTAATAAAGATTTATCTGCTCTTGAATAACTCTTTTTCTAACAACTAAGTTTTCTTTCCAACAAAGAACTTGTAATGAGATATTAAGAGCAGTTTCATAATAGTCCCAAACTTGATTTTGTGCAGTTATTATTTCCCTTTGTTACAAACACTTTCACTTATCACTATTGTTTGGAGATTCGAAGGTAATCACTATGTCTTATGAGTACCTGTAGGTACCAGGTCATTGTGCAGGAGCCATCGCCCCTATATACTTGATACATAGCTCTGGACAGGTCACTCTGTCTGGGGCTCATTTTCCTCACCTACAAAATGGCAAATCTGGCACAAATGGGCTCATAAGGACACTTTTTTTTTATACTGAGTTGATATTCAAGTGCTTACATATTCCAATGTTTATATAAATAAATTTTAACTGAAATGCTCTCTTATATCCTTGTTTTATGCTGATTGAAACATAACTGAACTGTCAAATAATCTAGAAACTAAATGTGGAATTAATCACATAAGGTGACCAGGAAGAGATACTAAAATATTCACAGATAAGGTTCTAACAAGGAACCTACGGACCGAAAAAAAAGTGGTCGAAATGTGGGATTATGTCATTGAGCGCTAACAAATTTACAAGAGCTGTAAAGTTCTCATATAATCAGTTATTATTATCTTAAAGGGCTGCCATCAGATCGAAAGCTATACAAAAGCAAAATATTTTAAGTATAGCCAAGGGTATGCTCTATAATTTATTTATGTTTCAATAATTTATGGATTTAAGATTACAGTTCAAGTTATTTATGTTTCAAGACTTAAGTGTCGAGGCAGTCAAGCCAGAAAATACTGAATATCTAACATATGCTAAACACCCATTTGTAGCAGCCTCAGCTGCAAATAATAGTAGCTTATATTACACTTACCATTAGGAATACAAGTTCATCCTCTGGAACGGGTTCTAGATCAGGAACAGTAAAAGATTCTGGAAACTGTGCTCCATTAGTTAGGGCTTCGGCAGCTTTTATAGTGGTTGAGAAACATTCTAACCAGGCCCACTCATTTGGATTCCAGGATGCAGGGTCAGGGAGACAGTTCTGGTGGTGTGGTGGCACTGGAGGGTTACACAATAACTGATCCAGATGAAGTCCCACAGCAAGAGAAGCCAAACATTGCATATAGGGGCTGTGAACAAGCTGGTCACCACAAACCACATGTGGCTAAGAGAAAATGCAAGGATATTATATTCAACATTATGCTGAAGAATCTGTGGCAAATACTACATGGGTACTCTGAGACACAGATATTTCAAAAAGTTTTAGAGCGAGTAAATAATTTGAAGAGGAATGATACAAACACTAAACAAATTTGAGGGTTATTTTTTAGTTTTGCTCTCAACTAAAATGAACTAAAAGGAGGCATAGGTTTACTGAGCAACTGTTTTAAGCCTGCTCTTTGTTTAATTCTGCCCAAACAGTCCCACATATTTTCCTGAGACCTTATTTTCTTAAGAGATAAATTCAAAGCTGTAATTCTATTTACATCTGTTGATGTAGGAGTTAGTGTAATCAATTACCTTTTCATAGGCATATTGCTCCTGAAGCATCACGGGTAGCCTCTCCAGAAATGCTCTCATGCAGGGAGCCATGTTTAAGCCCAGAACACCCTGCTGTTTCAGTGCTGTCCTACAGGTTGCTAAAACATGATTGGCAGCAGTCCATTCTGCTGTACAATTCACGACCAAAACATCCTGACGGAAAATAAATCGTGTCACATGCTGTATTTGTATAAATAAAAGATAATTCTATCACCATTCCTATCTGAGAAATTCCTTCCAGCAATTGCATTAAATACTTTTGCTTTATGGACATCTTATGCTGTACTTTCAATGCCAATGAACTTCATGAACTTTAATGCCTTTGAACAGTTAGGATTAGTTAGCTTAAATTGTGTTTTAGAAACTAGTGTTTAAGAAATAATCATAAAATTTGTGAACTATCTTGAATTAGCTGATATTTCTTAAAGACACATCAATTACTTGCTATTATATAGGACTGAGAGAACAAAGTATTTAGTATATTTTAAAATATAATATCATGTGTATGACATGATCACAAGGATACTAGAGGAAGTAGTCTGTCTGCTGAGAAACAAAACTGCAAATGATGTAGCATTGTTCTAACTGTATTGGTATAGTTAATTACACATAGGCCACTACTGTCTAGGGTCTGGGGGTCCATATTTTACTGCTAGTTGGACTATTCATGCAGCTTTACAGTTCTATTTTAATATAATTTTAACCATATAAATGTAAACCAAAGCAGTACACTGGCTCTATTCATTAAAGAATGAAAAGTAATAGTGTAGGGGATATATCATAACTCATAACATGGAACTGCTTCAGAGAAGGGGGCTAAAATTTTTCACTAGAATATTTATTTTTAAAATTTATATCCTTTACATGATTGTGTATTCCCCATAGGTTTCCCACCACCAATTCACCTGTGAACCATCACCATAGTCCCTTGTGCTCTTTTCTCCCCTGTTTTGGTCCCTCTTCTTCCCCCTCCCCTGTAGAATGTCTCTTATTTATGGTTGCCTGCTAGATTTTGTTTTTGTTTTTGTTTTGTGTGCTATTTTCTCCTCCTGATCTCTCATTTGGCTCCCCTATATTCCTCCTATAAGTGAAACCATTTGATATTTTTCTTTTTCCTTCTGGCTTATTTCGCTGAGCATGATCCCTTCTAGTTCCATCCATGTTGCTGCGAGTTGTATTTGTTTATGATTTTTGATTGCTGAATAGTATTCCATTGTGTACATGTACCACATCTTCTTGATCAATTTTTGGGCATTTGGGTTGTTTCCATATCTTAGCTATTGTAAATAGTGCTGCAATAACCATAGGTGTGCATATGTCCTTTGGGTATGGAAAAACTGGATGACCACATGCAGAAAAATGAAACTAGATTACTACCTCACACCATGCACGAAGACCAATTCTAAATGGATAAGAGACTTGGACATAAGACCCGAAACCAAAAAATATATAGAAGAAAACATAGGCAAAACACTATATGACATATATCTTAGTAACATTTTTAAAGACATATCCCCCAAAGCAAAGATAGTGAAGGAAAAGATAAACAGCTGGGATTACATCAAACTAAAAAGCTTCCGTACAGTAAAAGAGACATTAACCAAAACAAAGAAACAACCTACTAACTGGGAGAAAATATTTGCACTCCATACAACAGACAAGGGACTGATCACAAAAATCTACAAAGGACTCACATGACTCAACAAAAACAAAGCAGAAAAATCCAGTCAAAAAATGAGCAGAGGAACTTAAAAGACACTTCTCCAAAGAAGATATGCAAATGGCAAACAGGCATATGAAAAAATGTCCAACATCCTTCATAATCAGGGAAACGCAAATAAAACCACAATGAGATACCACCTTGCACCAACAAGAATGGCACACATTAAAAAAACAGAAAACATCAAATGTTGGCGAGGATGTGGAGAAAAAGGAACACTCTTAGACTGTTGGTGGGAATGCAAACTGGTCCAACCTCTATGGAAAGATGTATGGCGGTTCCTCAAACAACTAAAAATAGAGCTTCCATACAACCCAGCAATTTTTCACTAAATTATTAAATTTGAAAGCCAAGATGTATTTTGTACTCTTGAGTTAAATGTCTTTGGGATGGTCCTTTTTCCCAGGGGACATTCTTTTGAGACAGTTTAGTGCTGTCTCAAAATCATAGCAGAAAGTCAAAATCCACTTTATAAGATCCAATGGAAATGAAGTTGTTTAATAATTAAGCATTTTCACCAAAGGTTAGGGTACAGTAGAAAGACTACTAGATTATAAATGAGAAGACATGGGTTCTAGGTTTCCTTCTGGCAGTAAATAGCAGCATAATCTTGGGCAAGGAGTAATCACTCTGGATATCAGTTTTCTCCTCTGTAAAGTGGGATGATTAGACTATGATTTCTAAGGTACCTTACAGGTTTATGTTCTATGATTTTATATAAATGCAAAATTACCTTTGATCTATTTGAGCAAGCAGCTACCCCAACATCTGGAATCCATACTGTGGTTTGAATAGCTCCAGAGCCTATCACAACAGTTTGTAAGACAGAACCATCCTAAAATGAGATACATTTATCAAAACACATTACCTAAACTTAGTCATTGTTTACATTAAATTTATACTTCATATTCACAAGAATATATTCTAAAGTCTATATTTGAGCTAAATTTGGCAATGTCCAATTGCATTCCTACTACCCAATATTCTAGAGCCTTTTCTAGAGGACTTTATAACAATAAGCAAAGTTAACAGGCAGAGGTTTTTAAAAAGAGTTTTCTTCAGTATGTCAGATATCATGACATAAAATATTCCTAGCATTGACTGGGTTAATTTTTATCATATATAAGTTAATGTAGAAGATTTTCTTGAGATAAAAATTATGTCTCTTACCCTTAACGACCAAATGTTCATGAGCCCACCTAGTCCACCAGAAACCAGGGCCAAACCATCTGAACTAAAGGCAACGGTCCGGACAGGGGTGATGTGTCCTCGCAGCTGATAAACACACTTGGCTCCGGCTGATTTCCTATATACATCCTGCAATTAATTTTTATTTTTAACTTACTGAAATTTAAATAATTTATGGATTCAAGATTTACAATTTATTCTTGGAAATGTTTAAGGTAAAGAAATTGTTCTTGAGGGCCTCCCTGGGTGGCACAAGTGGTTAAGTCTCAGCACTATGAAGCTACCTGTAGCCACTGCAACATGAATTCGATCCCGTCCAGGGAGCTTCCCACATGGCACAGGAAACCTCTCCTATCTTGCCCACTGCTTCCCTTAGCTGTATACTTCAGTTGATCTGCCTTTTCTGCTCTCCACTCTGTCTCTGGTGAATCCTCTCACCTACCCATCCCCCAACACCTCTGGCCTACACCCCAGCTTTTGTATGCACAAATAAATAAATCTTTAAAAAAAGAGAAATTGTTCTTCATATGTGGAATTCTATGTCCATAGGAAGTAACTTTAGATAGGGACATTCCCATGGTGTTCCTACTCCACTACACAAACACTTAACTTAGGCCCTATCTATCTGTAGTATCAACTATATACATAACCATAAATGATTCACCACTGAATATTTATTGAATATTTCACATAATAAGTCTGTCTTATTAAAAAAATAAAGTTAACTCAGAAAGCACTTTAATAAAGTATGACGATCATGCACACTTCCTTGTAGATCTTGCTCTGTAGGATACAGAAGTATCCTAGTAGTCAAGGGAGGATTATTTTGATGAAGGTATTATCTATGGCTTCAAATAAGATCTTCAAAAATACCTCAATGCATTTACCTGGCAGTTTGATTCTGGGTCCCACCATCCTTCTGAACTAGTCACACTGATTTGTGTGGCATCTTGTGGAATACGCCAAACACATACTAAGCCACTCTGACAGCCACTTAAAAAATAATTGATCACAAAACCAGAACATGTCAATATGCAAAATCATAATATTTCAAGTATCAATTAAGACCTGAGAGAATACTACATTATCATTTTAAAATTGTATTCTTAATAATGATATATTTTTTTACAAGAATCCACCTAAGACTGATACTCTAATATCACATTCAGATTACATACCAAGTTTCACATTTAAAAATTGCTCTGTCTCTATAAGGTAATTTTATAGTATGAGAAATGATAAGGCTAGTAACTGACAATAAACAGTTTAAAAATGCTGAGAAGTCACATTTAATGCAAATAACAGCCTATATAAATAGGAAAATTAAAATATAAACACAAAAATTTACAACATACGTAGCCATCAGTAAATGCAACTTGGATCCTTTCCCTGGGAGGCTGCACCAGGCAATGCCATTTACAATAGATGGATGACAGAGCGAATATAGACAACGCCAGCATCCTGAAATAGGCCCCCAGAGTTTCACATTTTCTTCTTTGGCACATGTCATGAGAATATGACCTGTTGGGTCCCACTTCATGCTAACAAGAGTATCCTTAAAATAGAAGGCAGAGAAAAAAAATGTTTCCCTTTCCAATACTTTAAATTCAATAACTTATAACTTATACTTCTATTAATAGTTATCTTGAAATCAACATGCCACTACACATCATAGACAGTATTGTATCATTTCCAGACATCAGAACAATTCACCCTTTAATATAGTATTTGCCACAAAGCTCAATAAATGTTAGTTGAAGGAATGAATTGTGAAATTCGGATTCAGAAGGGACATGTTATCTTTCATTAGTGCTTTTAAAGATTTATTTTTATTGACTAGTTATTAAAAGATGAAAAAGAACTTTTAAAAAAGTATCTTTTACACTAAAATAAAATAGCAAATACATATGAGAATCCAAGACATGTTTTATGTTTACATACTTGTCATCATTGTGCTATTCTTTACCCTCCTTCACACCTTCAAATTCCTAGCTTCTTCATGCATTTGTTACTGCCTAGATAGGACCTATAAACATCTGAACTAGCAAATTTTGTTTACGGTAAAGAAATCAACTTCACAAATGGAATTCTGGTACTAGTGTGAGTTATTTTGACAGGGAGGATTCAAAGGGTATTCTTATTTCACTGTTTTGGTTTTATTTCCTTCTTGGCTGAAGCCACAGACTTTTCCATGTATATATGTGGTTCAAAGATTTTGAGTAATAACAGAATATTAAATCACAAGTAACTGATAGAAAAAAAATTAAAGAAACTAGTATCAATTAGCACTGGAGTGGGGGGGGAACAAAAACAAGGAAAAGCAACTATCTGGCAAAGATGCTTTACCTTATGTGCATCAATGAGAACAATGCCTCCTTTCTCAAGTGGTTCCTTTGTTCCCATTAACAATTTTCCATCAAAATATCCCACTGCAAATGGTTTGTCTTCACTGAACCAAGCAATGCAAGTTACAGACACTAACATGATAAAAATAAAATGAAAATGTTTTTAAATAAGATACTTATTTTGTTATGATTTACCTTAAAAGATAAAAACTTAGCTACTGCAACTACTCTAAGTAAGTTACCAAATCTGTCTTCAGTGTATTTAGATGAAATGTAGCCTTACAGCGGAAACTCCATACAATCACTTCAAAAGGGTTATTTATAAGTGACAACGGCTACCTTATTTTTAGTGTTTCATTCTTGTTCGGGAAATTATTAACAAAGAGAGATGAAAACAGATTCTCCTCATTATAAAATTCCTCTTCCATGAAATTGAGAAATGAAATAACCCAAGTCAGAGGAAGAAAAGTACCTGTCCCTTCTTTTGCTTATATTACCTACTCAGTGTGTTTCCATATTCTACCTTGCATGTTCTAACAATCTACATTCATATTTGTTTCTTTATACATAATGCTGGAAAGTTGCAAAAGAAGTAAAGCCATATTTATATTTTGGAGTAGAATGGGGACATGGGAACTGTGAACAGATTGGGAAAAAAAAGACTTTTCACTGTATACCTTTTCATGCATAATACGTACATATTATTATATATGTTATAATATAGTAGTCATTCCTCCTTAGTGATAAGTATTTGAATATTTATAGCAGATTTCAAGTCTCCCTTGAAAGTTAGCAATGTCCAAGAGAAAAAAAGAATAATCATTGGTAGAGATGACCATGTTAACAAATGAGTCTAACTGAGGAAATGGGAAAAGGAGAAGGAAAATTCCTGGTATGATAAGAGATAGTAGGAAGTCTGCTTTCATTTATTTTCTTATATGTGTATATATCCATATTTATAGATATCAATATATCTATCTCAAATCTCACTTTGGTAGTGATCTATGGTAGGTACTGGGAGAGAGACACCTTTCAAACTACTAATTAAAATAAAAATGAAACAATGACTAATTTAGAAAACAGCCAAAAAGTAATATTCACTCAGCATTTTTAAAATCAAGTGCCAAAACAACTGAGTCTATTTGAAGGGAACATTTTCTCAATTAGACCTATTATTTACCATCCTTTCGATAGCAATGCTCCAATTCTCGGCGGTGCATGGTGGACACATCAACCACTTCAATCAATCCTAGAGATCCATCCATCCGTCCCACCAACAGTAATTCTGGAGACTCTCCTGACCATGCGGTAGCTGGACCCTCTTCCGGCCAAGCCAGGGCAGAAACCCAATGAGGCTGAATGTCTACTAATCCTTTTCCTCCTAAAGAAGGAGAAAATATTAACTAGTTGTTATGTAACTCTTAAGAATGCTAACAGGACCAAAAATAAACATTATTTAATTCTAATATACACTCAAAGCAGTTCTCAATTTCATACAGCCTACTCATAAGAGTGCAAGACAGTATCCTTCATTTATACATTACATATGACCATCAAATTAACAGACTTTGCTCTACTAGTGAGACAAAAATGATAGCTTTATAGGAGAATGAGTAAAGAAAAATACTCAGTGTATAAATGGCAAACACCTATGTTATTTCCTAATAATTACAGAAAACTAAATTACCATGAAGAACGTTAACTAGAGTTGACTATTTCTTCAAATATATGAATTATAACAACCATTCCTCAAATATGCAAAATCAAACAAATACTGATAAGTCCACGACTACAAGAATGACTTTTATTTTCCAGAGAGGTTATATTAAAAATTGACAGGTGTCTGTACTTGTGAAACAGACAAAATTGGTAGAAATATTTCAAGTTACCAAAAGAATACATAATTGAACACTCAGTGACTGCTACTTCTCAAATCCTACTCTGAACACTTAGTAAAAGAATTTTTGGTTTATAAACTACCAGGCTAAGTTGAAATTCCTAGAAAGGAAAGTCAGGAAATGAGTGCATCCTCTTTAATTGAAACCACACTGTACACAGATTTTCAGTGTGGAACAGACTGTTTTAAGGCAAAGGGAAGCCATTGTTTGGACTCAAAAGGTTAAGAGAAAGACTTAAAAAGTACCTTCAGTAGTTTGTTAGTATTTACATGGCTCTTACCATTAACTTGCCAAATATTCACCATCTTTTCCAAAGCCCCAGCTAGATATTTGCCACTAATACTCCAGGAAACAGGTGAGAAACTTGGATCACCGGGTGACCCCAAGCTTTCTTCAGCATCCCCTTCCCTAAAATATAACATATATATTTAAGATTCTAATCTCTATCATCCAAAAGTAAACTAAACCCTATATCTCAAAATAAGGGTTTTATACAGACTAGAGTACATAATAACAAGACTTACATTTCAAAAACTTGGCTAACAGTATTTAACGATCACGTATTTGCTAGTGTTTTGACATGTGAAAAATGCAGAATTAAAAGAGTGCTGTTTAGATTATTCATCATTTAATGCCTAATTTGTCAACAAAGACATTCTGATTCTGGTATGGGTTGTACATGGGGATATTACTCAGAAAGCATTGACTCTTGGTTGCCTAAACTCTTAGGGAAGTTCTCAGAAAAGAAATACCGGTAGCTACCAATAAAACTCTAAGAGATGGCACATTCTGCTACCAAAGAAATATTACTCTACCAAAGAATATTACATTAATTCCTAAATTAAGTTTTGAAGAATGATAGAAAATTAGCCTATTGTTTCATAGAAATGAACTTTTAATTCTGAGTAAGTACAGTTATTGATAGTTAAAAGTTGTATCTTATGAATTATTATGCTGGAGACTTAAAAAAACACATTGTAGATATGACTGTTTTGTGTAACACTACTCTAAATGAACAGTTTGATAACACCAACACAACCATGATGAGGTGTGTTTAGGAATCCTTTATTTTAAATGTCACACAAGAGAACTTATGTTAGCACTCACAATCTGTTGAACACACAGGTCTGTTGCAGTGAATATTGCTTCTTGGTGACACTCCACACCCGGATGGTGCCATCATTGCCACTTGTAGCCAAGAGACCTTTTTTATTACACCAAACACAAGTCATAACCTAAAAAAGTTCAAAAAGTCCAGCAATATTTGAGTAGGTAGGTTTTGATTCAAATGATTCCATCATTTCAAAAAGGTCTAACAAATTTTTAAAAATCTATGAAATTATAAAAGTATCTATGTTATAGTGCATTCACTTTTAAATGGCTTGTAAATATACATCTTTATGCAGTATAGCTTTAAAGTACTATCATTTCTCTACCCTTTGGCTAGTATAAGTATAAGGCTTAGTATAGTATTGGTTCTTACCAGTTTACTATAGCCAAGGTACTATACCCAAACTCATTTGAGTTATTTGAGACCTGTTACAATCTTTACTAAACATGTAAAAAATAAACATATTTAATTTATTATTATATCAACATATTTACATGTTCTACAAAATAAATAACATAAAGTAGTGATTTTAATACTATTTAAGTAATAGAGGTCAGCCTTCATTTACTGAACTATCCTTGTCATTACTCAAAGACCCAGTGAGTTAGATTAAAATGGTGAGGCCATTTTCTTTCCTTTTTATATGTATAAGCCTTCATCTTTTTTGAGGCTATTCCTTTGGGTTTTTTCTCATCCTCCATTAGATTTTTCCATTTGTATACTATGATGTAAACACAATGTACAATGGAGAGTTGGTAACTACCAGACAAATACTGATAATCATGAGAGAGAGAGGATATGAGAGAGAGAGAGTGTGTGAGATAGACATACCATACACCCCCCGCCCCTCCCGCCAAGATCCAAGCTCTGAGCTTTTTGAGAAGGGCAGAAATTATTTTGTATTACATAAGGTGACTAACACACTTGGGACTCAAAATACATACTCTGTTCTGATGAGCCTCCAACTTGATAAAGGAGCATTTTCTGAGATCTCCTCCCATATCAGCAAGTGTTTGTGGAGTAGTTTGGTTGTCGCGGTCATGCGCAGCAAGAGTACGCACGAGCTGTTGAGCAGCCCATTGCCTATGCTGTGAGGACAGCCTGGAGGAAAGGCAGCAGGCTGCCAGGGCATTAGCCAGCTCCAGAGGGCCTACAGCAGAAGGATCATAGGAAGGATGGGCATACAATTGGGCAATTATACCTGCTTAAACAAAACAATGAAATGATGCCCAGGTGAGAGCTGGTGGTGGTGAACAAACAAAAATGGGTTAACCCATATCTTTTAAGAATTAGCACTTTTGCAAGCAATCATCTCACTAAGATATGCATACAAAGTATAAAGCATTTATCTCACATCAAATTCTATAATCTGATTTAATACAATAACATTTATATATATCAATCAATAATCTTTGCTCTAAGGATACATGAACTAAGAATGCAGAAGAAATAATTTTAAGGCACGGGCAGAGGCAGCATGCCCTAAAGAATATGACTTGGCATTTGCTGCTCAAAAGTATTAACAGCCAATTAAGGGGTTAGACTAATAGATTCAAAAGCACATCTCTTTTGGTCAAGTGGTTCTGATGAAGAGATGAGTACATAGTAGCAATTAAGCGGTCTCTTCAAAATATTATCTTAAGACAAAGAGAAAAATAGCACTATCTTTATCTTAATTTTATTAAGGAAACCTACCAGGGTCTTTATCTATGGTGATTCAAATCCTAAACTAAAAAAATAATCCAGTCAAACCAAGACTAATTTGGCGCATTTGTTGCCATGCACAATGAAAAAGTATCCATGCATTTCTTTTATGACACAAACTTTAGAAGTATACAATATGTTATGTAATTCATCACATACAACATTGCAAAAACACAATTTTAAAAACATGAATCAAACTGATTTTAAAAACTATATATTTAATGTTATGAAACTTACCTTTCTTTTCAACTTCTGACTTATCATAGTTAGGTCTCAGTTTAGCCCCTTTGTCTGCTAGTAATGCTACAAGGGCCTGAGTTACAACAAAGTTTGGAGAGGTTACAAGCTTATTCTCTTCAGCAATTCCTCTGAGAAAGCTAGGTAAAAATTTTCGCTGAATTGGATCATCAACTGTAGTCAGATTTACACCTGTTGCAGCAGAAATCAAGTTCTGAGGAGGCAATTGGAAAAAATGGAGGTTTACTTTTTACATATAATTTCAGAACAAAAAGATTTCATTTCAAAAGTTCTTTAGGAATCAGCTGGAAATAGGCTATGCAACAAGACAACCAATGAAAAGTACCTTACCTGTGTACACAACTGCACCAGGAGTTTTGCAGCACTGGGCGTGTTCGATGCCAGACATCCCACTGCAGTGCTCAGATAAGCCAGGCAAGAGATAGGCTTGTTGGTTTTACTGTGCCCTCCTCGTGAGCGTTCTGAGGTGCTTGCCATGGCAGAAGGGCTGGTAGAGAGGCCAGCTCTCCCTGCTGCAGCCAAGCACATTAACCGAACCAATGTTCGGATATCTGTAAGCCCCAGAGATTCAAGACCAGCAGCAAGGCTACAACTGGAACCACTGCCAGGAAAGGAAAACGCTTCAGATGGATAAAGCAAACAGATTCCTTAAAGGACCCTTGGACTCCCTCATATCATTTATGGCACCAATAACAACAACAACAACAACAAAAGCCAAACTGTATTATACATATTCTAAGAGCTACCTAAAAACACTACTTAAGGCAGGGAAACATTTTTCATTTTAATAAATACTTCATGGACTTGGAATACAGCTAAATTATCAAAGCATAACAAACAGGAATGTTCACAAATCATGAACTCTTAAACTAAACAAACCCATGTAACTACCTCATAGATCAAGAAACAGGACACTACTAGCACCTAAGAATCCTTCTTGGACCATTTTCATAGCCTGCTTTAGACCTTGAAAGTAACCATTATCCTGAACTATAAAGCCATAAATCAGTTTTGCAACTTCATATAAATAAAGTAATGAAGTATGTTCTTTCTGTGTCTGGCATCTTTTGTTCCTCTAGTTTATTGTAAGGTTCATCTGTGTTGTCACATTATAGCAGTACTCATTTTCATTGATGTATAAATGAAATTTACCGCAATTCATTTCTTCAAACAGATGACAATCAGGGGTTTTTGTTAGAGAGTAAATGTCAATAGTACTGCCATGAATGTTCTTGCTTATGTCTTTGTGTTACCTTACTTAAGTATTTATGTTAGATATATGCTCAGAAATGGATTCCTGTGTCATAGAGCCTGTTAATATTCAGCTTTGGTCAGTAGTATTAAACAGTTTTCCAAGGCAATTGTACAAATTAATTTTTCCACCACCAGAGTACGAGTTTGAGTTACTCCACATCTTAATGCTCACTACTTCCTCCCCAACCCCCACCCAGTTTTAAATTGTAACCATTCTGATGGGTGTGTAGTAGTATCTCACTGGGTTTTCATTTCCAACTCTCTGAAGAGTAATGATGTTAATACCTCATGTTTTTCATGTTTATTGATATAGCTAATCAAAAGAGCAAAAAAAGAAAAGGACAGAGAAGTACAAAGGAAAAAGAATGAAGAAACACTTTGAGAAATATCTGACACCAAGAGAAAAGGAAATATATGAGTAATAGGAATCCCAGAAGGAGGAGAGAGAGGCCAGGCAACTGAGAAACTATTTGAGGAAGTAATTTAAGAGAAATTCCCAAACTTGAAAAAGGAAATGAAAATATAGGAAGCTGGAAGAACATCAAACTACCATAATGAAAGGAAAACTATAGCAAGACACAAAAGTAAAGCTTCCAAGATCCCGAGAAAAAGTAAAACTAATGAAGCTGACGAGGGGGGAGAAAACAGATAACCTATAAAGGAAAACTGATTAGGCTGATGTCAGCCTTCTCTGAAGAAATACTATGGGCAAGAAGAGAACTGAGTGACATATTCAAAAACTCTAAGACAAAAAATGCCAACCAAGAATACTTTATACTGCAAAGCTCTCCTTTTTTTTTTTTTGAGGGAAAAATAAGGACCTTTTTAGACAAACATAATCTTCAGAAATTTGCTACTACTACCAAAATGCTCCCAAACAGATGAACAGATCAAAAGTTGTATATATTTACACAATGGAATATCACTCAACAATCAAAAATGACAAACTCATGCCATTTGTGGCAACACAGATGGAGCTAACAAGGGTTTATGCTAGCCAAAAAAAGTCAGAAGGAAAAAGATAAATATCAGATAGTTTCACTTATATGAGGAACATAGAGAACAAACAAACATAAGGTCAAAATAAAAGACAAAACTAGCAAGCTGAGCATAGATCTGAGGCATACAGAGAGGAAGGGAGGTTAACACAGGGTAGGCAAGAACACAAGGGAGTATGGTGATGGTTCATGGATGATATGGTGGCAGGAGAACTATGGGGACTACACCTGTGGGGAGAAAGCAATTACAAAAACAAACAACAATTTAAGACAATTTAAACAACAAATTTAAGAAAACAACAAAAAAATACAATACAAAATACCTACTCATCCCCAACCAAGAACAAATTCCTCTATGTTACCTCATAGAGACTTCATTAATTTACCTTTCACATTTGGATATAACAGCCACTTGGAACTATTTGTTTTAGGTAATGTAAGGTTGGGATCTAAACTCATTTTTCCCCTATGTGAGTAAATGATCTGATAGTTCAAGTTATTGAAAAGACCGTCCTTTCCCCTCATTACTCTGCAGTGTCAATCACTGTCACAAATCAAACAATAAATAAAATGTTTATTTATATGTGTGGATCAGTTTCTGAACTTTGTGCTCCTTTACTGTTTAAACTGTCTATCCCTGATCCAGTACCATGCAGTCTTATCTAAATTTTATTTTGAGTTTTTCTTTCAGGGTGCTTTGTTTGTACTAATTTACTGTTAATCATTTTTTAAAATGGATCTTTCAGGTATTCTTAACTTTCAATATTACACTCTGCAGTATGACTATAAGAAACTCTGTGATGTAATAAGCAGATTGACTTAGCTTCACAGTTGGTCAATTCTGCAGAAAAACTCATTCAACCTTTTTTGTCCCTGCTTCAAATGGATCAACAGCCTCCTTTTCCCATTTCAGATCACAAAATAAAACCTTTGCAGTTTACTCATAATGGCATTACTTTCTACCTAAAAAGCCAAGTACTAACTGAATGAATGAGTGAGAGTAGCTGATGTGTAACTTCTTTCATTAGTAAACATTCAAGTTTCTAAAAATTCTCCCATCTTCCCAAAAGCTAGCAGAGTCCTGAATGACAGAGACTAGAAGCTACAAACTAAGACTCACCTCACTGAGAGAAGAGACAGAGCTCTCATGACCATGGTTCTGGCCAGAAGAACCTGAGCAGCAGCAGTCACTCTTCGTAAAGCTATTACCCGGTCATGAGGGTTTGCTAAGGCAGCTGCCTGCTCACCCAGGGTTATTCTCCCAGAAGAACTCTTTTCTACAGAGCCATGACAACCTGAAAAACATGATTTTGTCTCATTCTTAACAGAGTAAAAAGAAAACTATCCAGATTACTGAGAAATATTAGCATTCAACCTAGGTTCCAAACTGCAAGGACACAGAGCAAGTCAATGTGCTTTACTACTCATCTGGAACTCTGTTATAAAGAATATTCCTTGGGAAAAACAGATATTCTCGGTGACTAATATAGGAGAAACAAACTTCAAAAAGTTTTCTTGGCTTTACTTATTTTGTTCATGCATCACTCTGATATTAACAAGCACAGGACAGATACAAAATTTTTTAATATGATTTGAGTACACATAAAGGGCAGGTCACCATCAGTTTATTTTGTATTCCTTATAGCAAAAAAACACTTTTCACACAGATTTTAAGAAGACCACAAAATAGTTTTCAACAGTTACAGGTTCTTCTCACAAATTAAAAATTCTGATTTTATAAATTTTCTCTAACTTTGAAACTCATAAAAACAAACAAAAAGCTATAATATTACATTATACTTCCAAAATGTTAAAAAAAATGGCTAAAGTTATGTGTTGGGGTGACACAATGTTAAACCCTCATTTGCCATCACCTTATCAGTATTTACCTAAGAAATAAATTAATATAAGCTCTATAAAATCTATGCCTATCAGTATTTCAGTTTACCTATTTGCATCAGAGTCTCTTCCATACTGTTGGTGGCTGTTACCATTGCTACTGAAGCTCCTAAAGGATCACTATCAGGGAATTGAACTGGCTCTGGTACGATGCGTCGGTCATTTAAACCAAGTGGTCCAGCAAGAAGTTCAAATTCTTCTTCACCTGTTAGCTTTTCATCTTCATCAACATCCAACATATCCCAGTCTTCTGAAATTTAAATAAATAAATGTATGAATAAAAACATGACATAACTGCTAACAATGATTATTGTGAAATATGCCTAAGATGCAAATAACAGAAAGCCCAGAACCCACAATATGAACTATGGCACCATCTCCTGGTGACCTAATCAGACTGTGTTCCTGAGGCAAAATGGGACTCCAAGGGAAAGGACATCATTGTAGTAAGTAAGATCCATTTAAAGCAACAGCAAATGTTATAGCTGGAAAGAGAGGTTTTGACTATTAAAGAGTTCTTAACCCTATCCATGATCATCAGAGAATGAGGTATTTCAAGTAAATGAAAACTGCAGATAAACTGATGTTTAATTTAATTATTTTACATTCCTCAGTTAGGATGGAAAATTCAATACATTCCCTACTTTGAATAAAAAAAGATACACCACACAGAAATTAACATTTTTTGGTAAAGTCAGTTTTTGAATTCAGGTCCCCTGCCTTTAACTTTTAAAACTAGAGTTGTTGGGCCTCCCTGGTGGCACAACGGGGTTAAGCACAGCGTTGCGGAGCTGTCAGCAGCTGCAGCACAAGAGTTCGATGCCCAGCCCAGAAGCTTCTGACATGGAACTGCAGACCTCTCCTACCTCGCTGGCAGCTCCCCTCAGCAGTGTATTTCAGTCAATCTGCCTGTTCTGCTCCCCACTGTCTCTGGTGAACCCTCTCACCGCCCCACACCTCTGGCCTGCACCCCAGCTTGAATGCATAAATAAATAAATCTTTAACAAAACAAACAAAAAAAAGATTAAAACTAGAGTTGTTGCTATCAAAACCACCTTGAGCTTTTTAGGGAAGGCTCAAGTTAACATGTACATAAATACAAAGACACAAAAAGGTAAATTTTAGTAACAAATGTTAATCAAAAGGCATATATAACAATACATGTAAAATAAAGAAGCTCTCAAAACAACTACCTTCATACACACTGTCCTGCTTGCCAATTAGATCTGGAGCTTGTCCCTTGTACCTGCACCAACATGAAGAACATTGTGCTTTTACATAAAACAGTTAGTATACCAAACTGCAAATTAAATCATTAGAACATTTTAAAGAGTCATTAATAAAGCAACACAAAATTTAAAGTGTTTCATGTTATGGGCTGATTTAATAAAAATATGGTACCTAAGTCTATACACGCTTATAAAATCAATAACCATTTTTGCCATGTTACTGAAGTGATTTCTGGGTCACCTATAAATCTTTTAGTCAAAACCTATTCCAAAATGTCTTGAAGGTTTTAACAGCTGGCGATAAGTGCAAAAATCCTATTTAATAACAGAAAGAATATTTTTATGGAAGCTCAATTAATCTAAACGGTATTTTTACATCAAGAAAAAGATCTCAATTTAAGATGTCAAAAATACGGTGAAAAATACCAATGAAAAAAATTGACCCATACACCTTCTGAAGGTTCTACCCACAACTTGCCAACAAGTCAAAGGTTAACAGAATAAAGCTCCAGTGAAGGAACTGCTGCCATGTGCTATTAGATTATAGGCTCCCAGTTACAGCAAGCACACAAATTCCTCAACCTCCTCCATCCTTCCTGCCCCAATTTAACAATCACAGGACTTTATAGAAAAGGTTAAAAAGAAGTCCTCACATAAAAAAAGAAAGTCTTAATGAGAGATATTTTATATTCTTCGTCCAGAGGCTTGGGATAGCTACACAATTTCAAGATACCTTTCAGAACTTGTTGTCTTAGATTTGGTCTTCAGGGCTAAGTACTTCTCCCTGCAGCTGCCACACAGCAGATAGTATGGATTTCCACTCCCACATTCACCACCAAACCAGCCGTCCACATAGGAGCCGTTGCTTCGATAGCCCTGGCGGTTTGCACTACGCCCACAGCCTGGGTGATTTCTCTTCATGTGCTGATTGAAGCTGACGACACTGCATTCACACAGTTCACACACCACCACTTCTTCCCTGTCTTCAGACTCACAAACATGCTGCACAAAGTGATTTCATATCAAATTATTAGCCAATTTAACAAAAATTAAAACGAGGTAAACAGATTATGATATTAAATTAGCTACTTTGATTACATATGCTGGAATATTTGCGAGATGTTCATTAATGTTACATAACAAATTTCTTTCAAATTAGAACTCAGATCACATAATCTGAAAGCATTCTTTGCCCTTCCTTACCCTAAGTTACAATGAAAGTAACTATCCTCCTGAGAAGAATTAATAAACTTTATGATTTGCCCCATCTCAAATGATTTTTTAACCATCTGGTACTAATATGCATAAGTATTTCCTGAATTTCTAAAAAGTCATTAGGATTCACTTATTTTATTAACTTAATACAGTAGATGCTCTTTCCTATAGGACTCAGACCTATGTATTTTTCAGTCTCTCTGTTACAAAAGTACAATTATAAACAATGTAAACATACAAACCCAACCTGTATCCTACCCCTAGACAGAGGTATTTAAAAGATCTAGGCGGGCACTGGTTCCTAAAATGAGGCCTTACAATGATAAAATGGAACCTATGGAGAAGAGCATGCATTCTGATGGCGAGGTGAGCACAATAGCCATGTTACATACTCAGTAGAATTTACTGTGACCTGATGACTGTTTTGTAAGCTATCTTTGTTGTTAAAATCAAATATTTCTATAATATGGCTCTATCCATCTAGTCCAGAGAGAGAAGCAATAAAATCACACAGAGAAAGCAACGAGAGACTTTTTCATATTAGTTTGTAGGTGTTAAAAGTAACCTCAAGTGTTAGAGCCCCAAACTTTAGGATGAGATTTAAGACTTCTTAGAGTGTTACAACTCTAAGTAACGCTATTACAGAAACTGAGTGAACAGGAGGGCAGGAAAATAAGTCAGAGCAGCCCCCGCTGCAGTCACACACACCCAGGTAGGCCAATCCAGTACCTCTGGGATCCACATTCCCAGAATATCATTGTCACTGGTCAGGTCTTGTCCAAACATAGCTTCCATTGCTTCATCATCAAGATCAATTTCCAATTCCTCATCTAAATTAAAGTCGTACAATGCCCCTGGGTCTTGCTGCAAAGATATTCCTTCTCTCCGACTTTGATTCCTATGGGCCTGCACAGAGCGGTATAACCCCGCTCAGAACAAAACAAAAAAGGCATTTTATTTGCATGTATAAAGTAATTCTGAGTATTCTGTCAGTTCTTAACTGTCATACATGTATGTGAGAGTCTATCTCAGTTGACTTATTGGATTCTAAACATATGTTCATAAACAAAAAATTGTGCCTACCATAAGTGTTGTATCTTCTGTAAAATGAGGATAATATCATGCCTATCCCACAGAGCTATTGATTGGTTTAAGTAAGACAGTATGTGTAAAATATTTTATAATGTTTATTTTATAGAAAAAATGCTCAACAATTGTGGGCCATTATTATTTTAGGTGTTTTTTTTTTAATTTTCCCTTTCATTATATGGTAAATATACATCTTTTTTTCTAGGACACATCCATTTCTCTTTGTTCCCATAAATTACTGAATCATTTATGTTTTACTATTTTAAGGATCAAACTCTATTTTGACGCATCTCATACCTATCTTAGTTTTTAGTTTGGAAAATATGGTTCCTATAAATTATACTTCCCATGCCCAAAACATAATTTTAGAAGTATTTACCAATGTAATGTGGTACTTTATCTTTGCTAGAAGGGCTTTACCTAGTGGTGAAGACCTAAGTTCCACAGAGTTCATCAGAAAAATCAGTATCTAGTTCTTTCACACTGTATGCTTTCTAGCAACTTCTCGCCACTGATGTTAAAATTTTTAAACATGCATCTTCATTTCTTAAATTATAAATTGTTCACAGCAAAGAGAGCATTTACAAAATTCCTCAATATCTACAAATTGCCAGTAGAATCTTCTGTACTCAGAGTGAACTTAAAAAAATAAACCTATGAATGCACATTGTGATTTCAACTATGTAAAATTACATAGAAAGTAGTAAGTAAATTAGTTGTTCTATAATGCAAAGAATTGAGTACTTAGTATCATTAGTTTACATCTTCTTTAATGATGCCTTTAAAGCGACTTTAAAATAGAAGCAAACTATATGATACTTGCACCAAGAGAAGGATGAGGGACATAATTACCTGCTCTTGCTAGCAATGTGCGAGCAGCTAAATCAAACTTGTGCCTTCTCGTTACTGCTGAGCGACCCCTAGCTGGTGGTCCACTTCCAGAAGCTGCATTCTCTGTGTGTTCCATATTATCAGGGCTACAAGTTTGAAAGCAATACAAATTTTTAAAAATCAACATGAATAAAAAGTAGATGTGCAAGTTTGTTGATAGGGTTATTTTTGCCTCCAAATACTGCCAAAAAAACCCCACTGTTTACAAAGAAACTTTAAAGCCTATCTGTTGTCCCTCCCAAAGCTCCTAAATTATAAATATGTTATACTGGCCTGAACAATATTATCTGAAATTTGAACTATGCCAACAATTAAATGACGCTTAATGCATATTCAAATTCAGAAGAGATTGTTGGTCTTAACTAAAATCCTAACTCATTAAATACTTTAAATTTGAAATAATTAAGAATCTGTGCCTAGGAGAAATAGATATTTCAAAGTACGTTATGAAAATATTCACTAAGCTTGTAAGAAAGTCTACATTTTACGAAAGAACCAAGTCTTGGTAACCATGTAACTTCATGGACTAAAATGAAACTTTAAAGTAAAAAAATACTGAAGGGGGAAGATTTTAGGAAGAATTGTTATTTTATGGAATATTTTATTTCATATCATTTTAGGCTAAATTCCTTTTTTGAAACTTTTTAAAAAGGGTATATTTTAACAGATATTAAAAACAAGATATGAAAATAGAGTCAGAAAAGATTTAAAATTAAAAGTCAATTTCTAGCAAATGCATTTATTAAATCAATTTCTAATATTAAAATGAACATTCTACCACGTATGTTGATCACATATGAGATAAAACTTTTCTATTAGGATGTTTATTTCAGAATAAATTTGTTTTAATTTTCACTTTCCTCTATTCAGTTCAATTTTCCATAAGTGATTAATTTTATTCTTTTCATGAAGGCATCCATTCAAAGTCAAAACTTGTCATGTCATTTTACCCTTCACAGAAACAAATTTTGTAACTAGAATGTTAATTTTTTCATATATCTCTAAGTTATCAGTTTTAGACACCATAAGAAGCATCCATAAAAGGAAGTAAATGAGGTTCTTGAGTACATTATTTATAAAATACAGAACAGGAATATAGAAATCAGAATTTTACCTTTCACTAAAGCCCTCCTCTATTTCAGCAGCATCAGCTGATGGTATGTCTCCTGGTGATTGCAAATAACAGGGGTCATTTGACTTCCCACCACTGCCCAGGACTGCTGCTCCATGCCTTGAGTCAGCTGTGCTACCTGACTGGGGCTCTTCCTCATCCTCATGCCCAGGGTGCTCTATCATCCACATGGCAAGGACAGTGATGTTCTGGGCATCAGCCTCTCCTCGAGCACCTCGAAGGAGTAAAAAAAAGTTTGATTAGTGACTTTGGGCAAAATAATGTGTTATTTACACGATCAGTTTAAGAATGTCTGCTATAATGCCACTGTAACTAAATCTTGTGTTAAAAAGCTTACCAAGCATATGGCCTCTTAAAAAAAATATATCACCTTTAATGAGATCAGACTTGTCATATCTGCATATAAATAAAAATTATTCTCACCTGTGGCTTCCATGGCTTTGGCAATCTGCCGGAGAGAGAACCCCATTTCCAGCAAGGGTACTGCAATTGCTGGAGGTGGAGGAGAAGTTGAAAGCCTACTGCTTGGATCCGATAAGGCTGAGACAAAACAAGAGAAGACCTAAATATCACTACACATCATGAGTAAAAACTGTTCTTATTGTAACCACAAGTCTCCAATATCGTAATACTGTCCAAATTTAATGATTTTTGTCCAAATTTTACTATCTTAAGAGTTTGCTAAATGTCACAGTATTCTGAATAGCTACAGTATAGAAAATTGTTTTTTTTAATTACCCCATTCATTCATTGCAAGTTTTCAAATCTCTATCAGTAAAATCAGCACTTTAGAAAATTCACTAAATGGATAACTAAATGTGATTAAACTTACTGTAGCTTTTTAACACTTTTCATAAAGATAAACCTATAAATATAGAGCAACTTGCTAAAAATGTTTAATATTTTATTTAAAAAATTCTTCCTACTTTCAAAAAAATACTTCAAACTTAACAGAAATTTATGACTAGTACAAAGATTTTTTTGTAAAAGATAAATAGCATTCATAATACTCCCCTGAATACATTTATATGTAAGTTCTACAAAAAAGGACACACCTGAATAGCCACAACACAGCCATCAAAGTCAGGAAATTCACACTGTTATCATTTAACCCAGATTCCTTTCTAATTTTAGCAAAAGTGCTGACAATGTTCTTCATAGCAAAGGGTTAAATCCAGAATCACCTTTCAGTTCCCTTCAATCACTTGATAAATTGAAGATTATAAGCCAGTTATAATGTAGAATGCCCCTCAATTTGGGTTTGATGTTTACTCATGGGGTAAAATTCAAGTTGTGCTCTTTACAGCAAAGTACCAAAAGTTGCCTTCTATTAAATGGTACCTAATTTCAACTTGTCCCATTACTTGTGGTGTTAATAACTTTGATCACTTAAGTCAGATATGGTATCTATCAGGTTTTTCTACCATAAAGGCATTTTCTTTTCTCTATGTAATTAGTAAGTAGTTGCATGGAAATACTAAGAGATAATGTAAATAGCTCATTTACTAACTAGCATCCACTTATGTTTATTGGCTAAATTATTATAATGGTTTTCTAATTCCATTATTTTTTGATTTATCGTTGGTAATTCACTCTACAACAAAGTTTCTTCTTTCTCCATTAATATAGAGCTGTAGATTCTTATTGTATTCATGGATTATTATTTTACTATAGCTATGATTATTTTGATGCAATAAACCTCCCAGGTCTGGCCAGTGAAACTCCTTTAATCTGGTCACTAATCCTTGAGGCATTTGCCCATCATTCTCTAGCACTTTATCACTTTCTGGCAGAAATTATTTCAGGCTTATCTCATTCTTATCCCTGAAATCAGCCATTTCTCCCCAGGAGACCTGCGTTACTTTTACTAGAGAATCGTGTTTAGAAAACAAGATCATGGCACTTGGTCTACTACTAAAGCTTCACTGCTTCCAGGCCCTCTCAGAGGACAGTGCTAGTGGAGACTCTCCTCACTCTGCTTGGCTCTGACACCTGGTGCTGGATCATGTGACTATTTCCTCAGCCCTTTTGGACTCCAATACTCTATATTGGACTATTTCCACATACAAGGAGCCTTCCTCACCCCAATCTGGCTCTGATACCCTAGTCTGGGCCACCATGCCATCTATCTCCCAAACCATGCTGGTATGAATGCCTACTTAGCTTACTCCCATCTAGAATCATCTGAACTGAATTGAATTGTATTAGGAGAGAGGGGAGCAGGGAGGAAGGGAAAAAAGAAAGGAAGAAAAGACTAACTCAATTTTACTTAAAAAATGTCACTATTACTAGAGTGGTAATAGTCCCGATAAGTCTGATATATATGAGGTAAAATATATACTGGATTTACCCTCGCATTTAACATCTAAAAAAAATAGATGAAATATATCAAACAGTAACCTGCAGGAAATGAATTCAGGCAGTGTAAAACAGTGATTCCTGAGAGAAGTAAAACAAATGGGGTGAGGTACACAATTGCCTTCGCTTATTGCCGGGAGAGAATTTCTCCAGCTCAATGCAATGCAGGGAGAGTGACTTTAAACTACACTTGGTGGTCTCTATAAACTGATTACACAGAGGGGAAAATTCATGAAGGCGAAGGTGGCTAAAATTCACAGGGAAGAATACTGTAAAGGAGAGAGCTGTATTGAAAGGCAAGATCTGCAAGGAAAGAGAACTCCAGAAAAATAAAGAGACAGTTCTCTTCCCTTCAAGTCTTCAAGTATGCATAAGCAGCAACTATCCAAAGCTAGGGAAATAACCACCAAGGAGGAGAGGGAACAATCTTGGAACTTATACAAGGTTGGGAGAGTTTTTATTACCACATGCCAGAATGAAAAAACTTCATAATGGATAATAAAGCACTGAAAAAGGTTAGAGTTAGGAGAAAAATTAGACCCAAACTAAAAGGTCTACTGCCCCACCTAACAAAGCTTGAAAGGAAGTCTTAAAAGAATCATTTCCAAGTGACTTTACTATATCCTAGAATAAAATGAAAGTATATTGAAAGAAATACAAAATAGCGCCAAACAAGGTAAAATCCACAACCAAAAAAAAAAGTTTACAGTCAATAAAAAAAAAAAAAAATCACCAAACATGCAGAGACAAGAAAATGAGGGAATAAGGAGAAAAATCAGCAAGTAGTAATAAACCCAGAAATGAAATAGATGACAAGCAGAGGACATAAAAACAGTACAAGTGAACCTCATTATTTTGTTGAGTCCACCCTGCAAATTTTCTATACATTAATATGTAACCCCCAAATAATACTCATGGCACTTTTTCAGTCATTCACGGACATGCACAGAATTCAGTTTTTCCATGTATTTGTTCCCAACAAAGGCTGAACAAAGTAATACTATACTCTGTCTTCTTGTTTTAGCTCTCAGTAAACAACTGTCCTTTTCACAGTTGACTTAGCATTCTTGTATTTTATTTTGCATTTTTGTGCTTTTTGATTTCATTGTTTAAAATAGACTCAAGCACAGTGCTGAAATGCTGTCTAGTGTTCCTAAGAAGGCTGCTATGAACCTCACAAAGAAATTATGTCTTTAGATATAAGCTTCATTTGGGAATGAGTTATGGCACTGCTGGCCATGTGCCTAAGGTTAATGAACCAACAAGATATATTAAATATGATGTGTTTAAACAGAAACACACATAAAACAAGGTTACATATTGATGCATAGAAATTTAGGCCTGTATTTCACGGAGAGCAATTGGTGTTCACTTTCTAGACTGGTGTAACTTTCTAGAGTACAGCTATTCTAATAATAAGAACAGATTATTATTCCATGTAACTCACAAAGTCAGAGGAAAGATAGAGTCTGTGTTAGAGACATGGAGGGAGAAGACCTAGATCAAATTTTTAAAGATGAAAACTATAATGTCTGAAAGGAAAAACACCCTGGATGGGATTAAGAGCAGATTAGGGCCTCCCTGGTGGCGCAATGGGTTGAATTTTAGCACTGTGAAGCTATGGGCAGCCACAGCAGCCCAAGTTCAATCCCTGGCCAGGGAGCTTCCCACATGGTGGAGCAGACCTCTCCCATCTGGCCTGCTGCTCCCTCAGCAGTGTATTTATTTCAGTGCGTCCACCTGTTCTGTTCCCCACTCTGTCTCTGGTGAGTCCTCTCACCACCCCAAACCCCTGACCTATACCCCAGTTCTTGTATGCATAAATAAATGAATCTTTAAATAAAAAGAGCAGATTAGACACTACAGATGGAAAGATTAATAACCACAAGAAACAGCAATTAAAAAAAAACTATTTAAAGTGAAATTCAGTGTGAAAAGAGCCTCCACCCCTCAAGAAAAAAAAAAAGCAGAGCATTAGTCATCTATGGGACTTCAAGTGCTCTGGTATACTCAATTAGAGAAATGGAGGAGATGAGGCAAAAAAAACCCCTAGAATTCATAGATTAAAAAATTTCCAAATTTAATGATAGTTAAGATAACTAAAACCCACATATTCAAGAAATTTAATAATCCCCAACCAAAATAAACATGAAGAAACCTGCACTAGTGCAGATCATATTCAAACAGCTTAAGCCTAGTGATAAATAGGAAAATCTTAAAAGTAGCCAAAAAAGGCATGTTACATCAAGATTGTAACAACAAAAGACATATCTTTGGAAATAATGCAAGTGGGAATACAGTGAAGCAACATATTAAACTACTGAGATAAAAAAGAATGTCCACTTATAATCAAGGAAATGCAAATCAAAACCACTATGAGATACCACCTCACACCTGTGAGGATGGCACACATTAAAAATACAGGCAACAACAAATGCTGGAAAGGATGTGGAGAAAAAGGAACTCTTCTACACTGCTGGTGGGAATGTGAACTGGTCCAACCACTATGGAA